>RXPK01000539.1:0-134865 GCA_004143645.1 Protaetia brevitarsis | reverse complement strand
CATTCTATGTACCTAATCCATAGACGCATAAACAATACTAATCATATAACACCGCACCGTAATGAATAGAGGTGTTGTGTTGACGTTCGTAACTTACAAATATTACAAATAATATAATACAAAACGCAGATATATTAATAGAAAAGTTACAGCGCTCAACTTAGATAGTAATTAAATCATATTAGATATATATTATCTAATTTAATCTTTAAACTATCATTTTAAATAGGTACATACCTACTTAATATGTATGCATATTTTACCCATTTTATATTATTCGTCCTACGCACCAAATGTACAAAACCAAAAATTACAAAATTAAATAGAAAGCAAAATATTCTTGCAGAGTTATGAAAAATATATTGAGAAAACATTTCCAATAAAATATTATTAATGCTACATAACGTATATATTTTTTAAATGTTTTCCTAATATATTTTCTATAATATATTTTATGCATATTATATTAATATAACTAATATTCAAGAAAGATTTAATATTTTTTAAATATTTATAAAATATGAAATAAATATAGTTGGTCACTGGGGTACCCTTGAATAGTAGAAATGCTTAGATTAAGCAGGTAAATATTATCAGTTCAATATACTTATATTTTGGAAGCAAATAATGGCAATACTTCAAATAATAGTTTTGTATAGGTACTTCTATCAAATGTACATAAATTATTAAGGCATAAATATGATAGTTTCCAGTTGAGAAACTCCATTTACTCAAATCTAAAATAATTATTTTTGTGGTGAAAAATTATATGTTCATAATGATTTTAGTATATTGATTACATTTGAACTAAAAAATTGTTTCGTCTAACAAATTCATGTGTTTGGAAAACTAAACAAATTTTGTTCTCAATATAAATACATCATCTTCTTGCTTATATAGGAAGTTATGTTATATACAGTGTGATGCATTTGTATTCAAATTGAGTAATTATTTTTTGTGTGTGTATGTATACATTTTATATATTATGTTTTTTTCTTTCTTGAGATAGCGGCTTTTTGCACAATTTAATGAAAAATTTTACTAAATAAATCATTTTGTATCGTTTCGACACATTTTTTTTTATTGTCTTTTTCAGAAAATCATCAATGCCTTTTTACATTATACATTTAACAACACAACACAAACATTTTAAAATTATACATTAAAAATTTACATTTTTCTAAAAATGAATAACATTAAAATGTTATTTGTCAAAGTACTTTAATAACATGTTTGTGTAGCATACTGAATACTACGTGGGGAATATTTTCGCAATACTACGTATTCAGTATGCTACACACACATGTTATAAAAGTACTTTGACAAATAACATTTTAATGTTATTCATTTTTAAAAAAATGTAAATTTTTAATGTAAAATTTTAAAATGTATTGTTAAATGTATAATGTAAAAAGGCATTGATGATTTTCTGACGAAGACAATACAAAAAAATTGTCGAAACGTTAAAAAATATTTACTTTGGTAAAATTTTCATTAAATTGTGCAAAAAGCCGTTATCTCAAGAAGGAAAAAACATAATTTACACTACCGGCTAAGAATAAATTTTCATCGAACATATTATACAGTGAGGTCGTAAATTGTCCCCCCCTCCCGATAACTTTTGAATGGTATGAGATAAAGCAATGAAACAAAAACAAAGTGAAATTAGAAATAATTTGTAATTTTTTGCCGATAGAGATACGCACATGGGTCCTGATGTAAAATAGAGGGCGTAGCTATCTTTAAAATTTTAAATGGGAAGTAATTTCATTTAGAAGTTCATTTGGAAGATATTTCTGTTACTTTTATAGCAATGCAAACAGTTTTACGATTTTGAAAATTTTTACCAACTTATCTAAGATTAATTATTGGAGTACATACTGTTGTGAACTGATTGTCTAAGCATACAAGTTTAAAGAAATTAAAAATGACAAAATTAATTTAGCTAGCTCAGCAAAAATGAATTTAAAAGGGCGCCAGAGATTCTTATATCTCAGAGTAACTTTTTAAAAAGTAATAGTGGGCGTTTGCAAAATTGACTTTCTTTAAAATCCCAAAAATTGAAATGGCAGATTCAAAATAAAAGAACTATTTAAGATGATATTTAAAATCATTAACTTTTATTGTAAAAAGAAAAAAAAAACATTTAATACAAATTACAGGGAAATTAAAACCATGAATATAAGATTCTGGCAAAAAACAAACCTGCATAAAACTCTACAATTTAAAAAAAAGGACAATGCAAATCCTTTAGCAAACAAAATGGTGAATTCGTTCTAGAAGGAATTTCTTATACCACAAAAAAAAATCCACGTGGTTTCAAAAATTCAAAGCAAACTACAAATTAATTCAAATAACGTAGAGAAACAACCAAAATTAAAAATGAAATTTAAATCAAGCTCACAGCTTCACTTCACCTACCCCGAGGTGATTAAAATAAAATTAATATGAAAACTACAAAAAAACGGAAAATTTAAACTCTAAACGAAAATTATTAAAGGGCCTTATACATAAATTGTGCACAATAATACAACGCCAATTAAAAAGCGGAGACGTCTGAATAATGATCAAAATTAAAATAATAACCGAAACAAATCTTAACAAATGAAAAATCGTAAAATGGAGGCAATGAGCTCAAAATTTACATGTACTTACATTCGTGACAATCATTCAGACTCTGCGCCCTAAGAGGCCTCTCACCGCGTATATACAAAATAACAACAACAGCGCGCGCTGCGTCGACCGCATCAATCATAGAATACGCCTTATAAGAAGGACCAAAACAAGATAAACAAATGCTAAACATATAATCAAAGAAAAATAAACTAACTAACTGAACAAATAAATACATCCAACAAAACTACTAAATTCATAGTAAAATGTAAAAATAAACATAAGTGAGAATTTGCGCGCGGCAATGCCAAAACTTGATCTTGGAAAATTAACAGCATAGAGTTCAAACAACGGGGAGACATATCACATGCAATACGTACTTTTTTCGATAGCCTCGTATAAATATTGTGGTTTATGTGACTTAGGGAGCGATTGCTGTAAAATATGACGTTTATGCAAAATTTAGCAAAAGTGTCTTATCTGTCAGTGTATGTGTCATGTGTGTGGGTGTCTATGTTACAGATTACTGTAATTACAGGTTTCTGTACACTATATCCAAAAAGCGAATACGAGGGTTGTCGGAAAAAGTAGCGTAGGTACCTCAATAATTAACCTTGGATAAGTTGGTAAAAATTTTGAAAATCGTAAAACTGTTTGCATTGCTATAAAAGTAATAGAAATATCTTCCAAATGAGCTTCTAAATGAAATGATTTCCCATTTAAAATTTTAAAGATAGCTACGCCCTCTATTTTACATCAGAACCCATGTGCGTATCTCTATCGGCAAAAAATCACAAATTATCTTTAATTTCACTTTGTTTTTGTTTCATTGCTCTATCTCATAGCATTCAAAAATTATCGGGAGGGGGGGACAATTCCTCACTGTATATTATTGCTTTCAGCTACCCGTTAAATTTTTCTATGTTATATTACCACGCTATTTCAACTTCAGTAATTTAATTAATTTAATTCTACATGGTTGTGTCCAACTTGAGTGATGCCTGCTTACTTACTTAGCGATGTTTATTGCCAACTCCTGGCTTTCTCGCTGTTAGTCGCAGCTGGGTCTCATTTAAAAAAAAAAACATCAGAACTAACATCTTTGCTCCCGACTTATGAGCGGGGAGTAATCTGTCAGTTTTAAAAGTTACTTTGGATAAACGAAATTTGGATCGCATTTCAAAGTCAAATTGTACCCCCTAAAGTTGAAGCTCCGCAGCAACAGGAAGTGTCTTTGATTAACACTCCAAGGGGGGTCTAGAAACTGGCGAAGTTTCATTAGAATTCGCCATTTACGGTCCGGGAGAGTCCCTTGTGAGTCAGAGTTTCGGGTAGTTACTAGTAGGGTGAAGGGAGGTGAGATTGCTCACTTAATAGAAAAGAACCCAATTGACCAGTTTTTATTAAAAATTGAACAAACCTAAGTGACCAACCACACAAAACCAATACACATTTTGTACATTACTTTTGCCTTATGAACAACTTTTGTGTGGGATAGTATTTACAATTATCCACACATTTTACATACTTGGGCGTGAAGAGATATGAAAGTAGACACTTACATAACATTTGAACGACGAAATATCCGTTTATATTTGCATATACATAATATGTATTAGTATTGTATACATGAATAATGTCCACATACTGTAGTAAAATACATATATATGAGACATCTAACTTGTGTAGTTACATAAAGTGTATTTTATTCGCACATACTTAGTATTTACAGCCTATAGCGTCTCAGATTGCTAACGATGTTTTGTGTGAACTAAATTATCGTGTCAAATTAACAAAATAATGTACGTACCTACATACTACACAATGTTGAGCGTATTTTTAGTTAACCTCGTTATCCTTTTTGATGTACTTGATAACCCGGTGAAAATTGTAGTTAATTTGATGATGTTCGCTTTTATGTAACGCAATACATATGACACGAATATAAGTGAATATATGCGCATATAATAAAAAATCTAAGGACAAATAGTGTGGGGTAGCCATTGAAATATATGCATGTTTATTGCTGAGCCTATTTGTGACAAAACTTTGTAAAACAATGCCTTAAAGCAGTGAAAAAAGAGGCATACGTGCTTTAAGACGTAGTTATTTTATTTATACAACACTGTTTTGAGGCGCTTTGGCTCTGCTAATTTGAAAAATTATCAACGCTCTACAGACTGAACAAAATTGGATAAACATACTTTGCAGCAGAGATGCGAAAAAATGAAATAGGCAGTCCAGAGCTACTTTTTAAGATGAAAACATTAGTGTAATCAAAATCTACATTATTTTATTTTCTTAAATGGAAACCATAGTAGGCTATGTTATAATTAAATAGCAAATTTTGCGGGCTTTACAAAAACTTATAATGTCATGTTTATTCTAAATATTAAACAAAATATTGCGTTTTTAAACGTCTAACAGATTTCTAGCGTGCCATGGAACCGTCAGATCTATATCATAAGATCTAATCATAATAATGACAGAGATATTATACTTTCTATGTTTTGCTAATAAAATACTATGATTAATAAATGTATGAAAACTATTCCCTACACAGAGTGCCATGCCCTTACAAATTGAAACAATTGATGTTTTTTTTTTTATCTGTCAAACTGTGAGTGCAAAGGTGTCAGTTACATCATTTGATCCATTATCGTTATAATCTTTTGTTTAATTAGTTTCGCTTTATATTTAAATTATATTGTTCTTCCTAAAAAAAAAATGCTAGAGTTCAAAGAGTCACAAAAGACTCTGGTTTTCCCATTTCCACTTCGACTTCTTCTTGGTGGGATTCTATAATGGTAGCGATATTTCAGTAAAACGCTCGATGAATCTCGATGATCAAACCTGGGACATGCCCCGGTCAAAAAACTTTGCTTTGTAAAAGGAATTCATGACACAGCTTAGTAAGAAGAGCGAGTGGGATTGTAACGCCATCTTGAAATTGAATGGAAATGCTATAAAATGGTACGCTGATGGCTCCAAAACGGCAGATGGAACTGGAATAGAAATATATGGGCCTACAACCAAGTATTTCGAAAGCTTGTGAAAATACCCAAGTATCTTCCAGGTGGATATACACGCTGTTGAAAGATGCATTCAGTTCAATATTGATAGAAATTATCGAAAGCAGGAGATTATCATCATGTTTGATAGTCAAGCAGCCATCAAGGCGCTGAGCTCATATGAAATCAGTTCCAAGATGGTCTGAGAATGCCTAGGAAAATTAAACGAGCTAGGCAAAAGGAATAAAGTAATCCTCCTGTGGTAGGGCATTTTTTAGGGTGTGAACCCTTTTGCGGGGTAAGTAGCAGTACAATACTGAAGAAACTGAAAAGAGAAATGGAAAATCTTCAGGGACTGAGGCAAAGTATATTATTCTGGGAACCTATAACCAGAAGAGGTTTACAAAATACATCAATCTGAGTAAGAACAATGTTCGCATATTAACAGGAATACTTTCAGACCATTGTAAACTAAAAGGAAATCTGAGTAAGCTTGGATTCTCTAAGGAATCTGAATGTAGATTTTGTGGGGAACAGGATGAAGCACTCATCCATCTCCTCTCAAATTGCGCAGCACTGTGCAGCTCAAGGGCGTTGCACCCGGGAGCACGTGCAATCGAAGGGAGACTTACCTAACCTGGGGCCTTCGGATATCCCATACTTTCTGAAAGGAATAGGATTGGAAGGCCAGCTGTAAAACAGCAAGAATAGGGGACACAATAGATCTTTTAGGTCGCAGTGTAACATCACCATCCCCACATACATGCATAGGGTTTAATGTTTTCACTCGAGTTAGTAGATAAAAAAGTAGTAATCGCTTGACTATCGACAGCGGCTGGGCACTGAGAATACTCACTTCACAATGTCCGGTCAGTAACGCAAATTTATTTTAATTAACTTTAATGCCTTTCCAATGTGACAGCCATTGACTATTATGAGATTATGCAAACAGCCTGATGAAGACATATCGTCCAAACTAGTAGTTGGTATCATTTAATCTCATAGTAAACAATTAATAATTAGGAAGTACTTCTTAATATCTAATTTGAATTAGCTAATTATGGACATTCAGACAAAGATAAAAAAGTGTTTGTTAGCTGATTAGTACATAAAAAAATCGAACTTTTGGGAACACTCGTGAAGTTTGTTAAAACTTTATTTCTAACTTAATGCTAACTCATTCAAAAAACAATTATACAATATATATATCAAATATCCATCATTACAATAATATTGTTTTCGTTTTGTTTTGTGGGCCACAGAATAACTAAAATTTGCCAAACGAAGACAACTAATGTGTAATTAATGTGTTAAATTAACACACATTAGTACTGCACTAATAAACGGACAAGAAGAAATTGACAAATCATTAAAATATTAATTTTCTGTTTATAGAGTGACCAGCATAAATATTGCAACATATGGATTTTTTTTATTATTAAAATATACTAAAACTTTTTTTAGAGGAATAGGTTGTGCATGTCTAGAAACGCCAAAATTTATTTTGACACATGTCACGTGACCACTATGGCGGTAGATTTAAAAAATATGGCGTGAATCTGCAAAAAGTGAGGTTAGATGACATGATATCCAAAAAAGTTATTTGAAAAAGTTGCTTAGAATTCAATTCTAAGGCCACATGTAATTTTTGTAATTCATTGAAACAATATTTGGAAAAATTGTGATTTTTATTTTTTTAAAAATGTTTACAAAAATTTGCATACAGCCTCAAAATTGAATTCGTAGCAACTTTTTCAAACAACTTTTTTGGATATCACATATATTCTAACCTCATTTTTTGCAGATTTACGGCATATTTTTTTAAATTTACCGCCATACTAGTGGTCACGTGACGTGTGTCAAAATAAATAGTGTCAAATGTGACAACGTAATTATGGCTTAAAAACTGACTATCAATAAACTAATTTACTATTACAATATTCTTCCGCATTGCGCAAAAGAGTTTTATTATAAATTTTCATCCCCATCTATATGATACTGTTAGACGTTAAACTTAATCTATGAGCATGCGCAGCTTTATTGTCCCGCAAAAAAAAAATATTTTTATGAATGTACAAAGATACATATTTCAAGCATATATAGAAATACCACTGTAAGTAGTTGGGGATCTATGAAAAGGGGCGCGCATGATATTCTCTGAGAAACACCTACCACGACTCGCATTGCATTTTTTTGAGAGGTCAAGATATTGATTATTGTAGGACTAGAGACCCACACCAACAAAACCGTATGTTAAACGCGATTTTATATCAGCTGGATTAACTATTTTAATATATTTATATATCATCTGTTTTAAATTATGAAGTTTATAGATAGATAGATAGACAGATATACATATTTATCCAAAAAACACAAAAAGTATATTATGGCGTTTAATATAGACAGATATAGATAAAATTAACACAAAAAGACATTAAACATTATTGTACCGCTGGAATAATCAAATACTCGTCAAGCGAGTAAACGCAATTTTTAAGCAAAAGATTTCGCAAAGTAGATTTCAATCTCTTCAAGGTTTGTAGTCCTTTAACAGCATCGGGCAACAAGTTAAAAATGCGAAGTGCAACCAAAATTGGAGATCTTTTGATTATTTGATATCGATTTAGGGACAATCTGAAATTTGCCCTACTTCTCGTGTTGTATGAATGAACACCAGAATTTAGCCGAAATTATAATAGCAATATTTATTGTAAACATACACTAGAGTTTCTAGAATATATATACTAGGCACAGGCAATATACCAAATTTCCTGAACCATGGTCTGAATGTTTCATTGCTAGTTATGCCTGCGATGCAACGAATTATTCGCTTTTGGGCAAGAAAAACATGATGCACATTTGTCGATGAGCCCCAAAAGACAATACCGTAGGACATTCTGGTGAAAACCTGACCGCAATAAAATGTCACCAAAGAATTGTGATTCCATACTGTCTTAAAATTTCGGATTTGATAGCACGACGTACTTAAACTATGTATTAATTGGCGGCAATGATCATACCAGCTAAGTGTTTCACCCAAAAGCACCTCAAGCAGGTTAGCGGAAGTTTCGCGTTTTAATAGGTTGCCATTCAAGGTAATGTTTACATCAAAATTTATCCTCGATTGAGAAGTGTGAAAGAAGGTAAAAACATTTTTGAAACGTTAATGTGCAGTTTATTGCATTGAAATCATTCATACAGCTCAACCAGGAGAACATTTGCGTGATCACGAATCTGCGCAGGATCCGTCCCAGACACCACAGCACTTGTGTCATCGACATTAATAAAAAGTAAAAACAGTACTGGGCCCAGAATCGTACTCCGAGGTACTCTCAAACACTTTAGTAGAACAGAAGAATAAAAATACTTGTTGACATTTCCAGATCTAAACGAGACTTTAACATACTGCGCGCGGTCAGACAGAAATAGTTGAGTGCGCTCGCTTAAAGCCATGTTGACTATCCGAAACTATATTGTTACAATTTAAATGTCTTAGCAACCTATCGAGCATGGCGTATTCAAATATTTTTGAAAAACTTGAACTTAGAGCAATTGGGCGATAATTTGCGATATCGTGTCTACAATTCTTTTTATGAATTGGATTGATAATCGATGTTTTCAAGATTGTAGGAAAACCTCCACAAAAGATAAGTTAATGAGATGCATAATTATTTGAAAAAGTAGTTATGTTATTAATAAAGATCGAGAACAGCATTGGTGACACGATAGCTCCCTATGGCATACCCACTGTTACCGGTAACATGCCAGAAGGAAGAATTGCATTCTTCCAAAAAGGCATGAAACAAACCAATTCAACGCTACACCCCTGATACCCATCCAATCAAAAGTCACAGAAAGCACTAAGCTGGCTATTCTCTATCTGCGAGAAAATATGTGTGTACATACCGGGTGTCCAGCCTAAGATGCAACGGTCCATAGCCGCTTTATTATTGTTTTTTTGGAAAAATGTTTCAAATAAATGTTGCCTCGAATCATATTTTACATATTTTGAAATCAGTTTCAGTAACGGCTGACTTCCGGTTGTACCGGAAGTAGATACTAACTTTATTATTTTAAATGGAACACTCTGTATATTATTGTATTTTTGGATTCCTTGTTAAATTTAAATAACAATACGTTAGGCATACATTGGGGCTAAGTTGTACCGTTTCCGAATTACATGACGTTTTTCGAAAAAAATGACATTCGCAATGTCTGCGGTGTTTGGAAAATATCCCGAGAATATTGAAGAGTTAGAAAGATGCGGTTTTCAATTTTCGCTTAATCATGAAACAGCACACGTCTTTTATTTTAAGATTATTGCGTTTACATTACAAGATTATTAAATAGGGCTCTGTAATTTTCAAACTCTAAAATCATGGATAACTTGATTTTTTTAAATTGAATGGTATAGCAATTTTTACATAAATGAATGTGAAATTTAATTTTCTTTCGATTTTATACGAGTGTCATTGTGTCTATCTTCAAAGGTTTTGGAGATATTCGCGATTTTTCAGTTTTTCATAATAGATACGTATTGCGAAGCGCCGGCCACCTTCCCCTCGCATTTCACCAGGTTTGGGACTGGCTGCAGTAATACTGGCATGCTTAGAAAGTAGCCAACAGAATACAATAAGATGACTGGGAACATGATAGCTTTGCTGTCGAAACGTACGTCCAGTTTAGTGCAATTTGTGGTGAGGGGTTTAGAAGAAGTTTACAGTATTAACAAGGAATCCAAAAATACAATAATATACAGGCTGTTCCATTTAAAATAATAAAGTTAGTATTTACTCGCCATTACTGAAACAAATTTTAAAATGTGTAAAATATGATTCGAGGCAACATTTATTTGAAACATTTTCCAAAAAAACAATAATAAATCGGCTATGCATCTTTGGCTGGACACCCGGTATACAGGGTTTTCCACGGAAGTAGCTGGTTAGAAGTTTTCCAGCTTAACGAAATTCCTCAGTTTTAAAAATTTGGCATTTGCAACAATTTGATACTTACTTTTTTTCCAGAATATTTCCAACCTTTTTGCACTTCCGGTTTACCGGAAGTCGTCATGAACTTTGTTATTTTAAACAGAACACCCCATACATTATTATATTTTTGAATTTGCCACAAAATTCTACGACGATTACTACTAGGGTTTCCTAAACCTATCTTCAACTGTTTTTGAGATATTGCGATTTTTGTTAAAATTTTGACATTTACATCGTTATATGTACCTAATTGATTGATTCTCTCTTGGTTTAAGTGTTAGAAGTCTCCCATTTTAAAATTAACAAGTACTAACATGGTTTTACCAAAACGTAATAAAAAAATTCATTGGAATTATACAGGGTGTTTAAAAATTAGTGGCATATCAAAGAATTTTGAGAGTTGCAAAACTTAATTTTTTCAAATAGAACACCCTGTATATATTTTTGTATTTTTGGATGTAGAATTAAATTTTACACCGATTTGCTGTAACATTCCCTATACCCATTTTCAGTAGTTTTCTTTTAATTACTTCGTTTTGTTTATTACCGCTTTCAAATGGCCGAATAATTTCTATCTGGTGGGCCATGGCTTTAACATCACAACAATTTATTATTATTAGTAAATATTATTGTTATAATTATTGTTTGTTACACGTCGCATGTTCAGATGGATGAATATGATTGTGGAACTTATGAATTAGACAATGAAAATATTGGAGGAGCTTATTCTAACCTGGATACTATAAATTTATTTTAGATTCACTGAGAATGCAGGAAGAACTTATAGAGAATTCAATGTAATTAGAGGAATTTATTTCCGGCTAATATACCTAATAAAATTCAGAAAACTTATTACACAGATTACATACTGTACGCAACTTCCGGTACTACCAAGCAAGATTTAATGATTCGTGTGACGAAAAAGTTCGATGAATTAGACGCGGGTTTGAGAAAATGGAGAGATTAGTTTTGAGAAAGCGCAAATTTAACATCATAACTGCAACTTTATTTAGTATAATCCTTGTTTTTTTAAATAAGTCTCTCTTTATTAATTGAACAATACTTATTGTTCAAGTGAACTTATTGATTACCTTGACAAGAAATGATTAGGTTAATTAACTAGCATAATATTACCTATATAAACCACTTATTGTAATTTTGACACTGGCCTGTTTTATACATTGGAAATAGCAAATATACATTATTATTATATTAATAATTTGATTTTTTGCTTTAACACGTTGTTGTACGATTATCCGCACCCAAAATTATTATCAACAAAAACTAGGACGACGTTTAAATGTTTCTCTCACCATTAATCCTCTATAATAGTTATTTGTATTACTAGGCCAGAAACTACAGTTTTGCGAGTAAGAGTACGGTTTGTATTCATACTCGCAAAAGAATACACGAAGACGAATACTCGCAAAAGAGTTTCTGGCCGCGTGATACATAATGTTGTTTGGGCCGACATATCCTAATTTTGAATTGAAAATAGAAAAGAAATTTTGACACTAGGGAGTTGACAGTACAAGTTGGCACACATGTCACATACCTTAGTATTTTGACGCTTCCGAGAATAAATCTTTTTTTGTAATTTTCTTTCTAGTTTAATATCAATTTATCAATAATAAGTGCAATGAAGATACCAGTTGATCTTAACATGGTTGAACAGTAGCTTAAGGACAATTTATTACATGTCTGTCATGTGGAATCTAGTGTGGCCAACCTTTAGTGACATCAGCTTCCCAAAATGGCAGTTTGTTATTGTTTACGTTCGTATCTACACAAATTAGTTTACTCATCCGTTTAATCTATATGATTTACTTGTTTTATTTATTTATTTTACGTATTTTATTAGTTTTGAATTACCCCTGCGGTTTTAAAAACATTTAATGAACTATGATATTCTTGTGTAAAAGGTAAGATCGGTGGCCAGTGGCCATAACATTTACATGCTTTCTTATATATTATATTGTTAGGTTTAAGTGAAATAATTCAAATAATCGTGAAAGAAGACACCAATGGGTATCATGTTGTAGTGCCAGTCACTCTCGCAAGATAAATTTTGATGCTAACGATGGTCGCAGTTTATTGGGATTTCCGAATGAATCTAATATATATGACACGACAAGAATAGAATTAAGAAAGTACATGAATAAGAAGAAATATTATCATTGTGCAGAGATTCCTAGATCACATTAAATCAATTTATTTGTTAGATACACATTTTAAGCTAGATTGCTATTTATCGCAGTAACCAACCTAATTCATTTTATGTTCATTTTTTAAAATAATGTGATTTTGGTTTGAACTGCATTATACTGGTAGAAATTTTAATCGCATTTATTCACATTATAGACAATTCGATATTATATAGTCTACGTTTGAACTCTATCCACTTGTGCACCCCCGGACATTATTGTTGACAAACCAGTGCAGTGTCGGATGTTAGAAATGAAGTAGTCGAATAGAAAGGAACAATCTTTGTATCGTACAGAACGATATAGTCATAACTCTTGAACCCTAATTAAAAGTTATTGTGTATTCGTGCCAGAAATTTGAAAGTCCCTTCCACTGATGCTGTTGCATTTTTATTAATTTATTTGAGAAAGAACCACAACATATTTATTCCTGGAAGAATCTTTTACACTATAAAAATGTAAATAAAGATTTATTTCATAAAAAGGAAAGAATATGAATATAATTATCGTAAAATAGTTGCAAATATATGTATCACTTAATCAAACATTATTTTACTAGAATTGTTTTTTATTACTATAAACTGTTCATAAATATTTGCAACAAAATCAGAATAAAATACGCATACATTTGTGTATTTCTTTAATCTATTTTTCTACTTCCTTTAAAATATAAATTATTCTACACGTTTGAAAATTCCCGGCAACAGCTTCACAAAATGGCAGCCGGGCTTGAAGGTCATTCAAAACGAACCACTCAAGAACAATGGATTTTTGCGAACATGTCCTTACTATTATATACTGTGGTGACATTTTTGCCTGCCTAGGCAGGAAAACGCTTTGAAGTACTGCAAAATGAGTGTTTCTGGACGGAGGCACAAAAACGTATTGTTTTCTAGTCCATTAAAGTTCAAATTCAAATTAAGCAATGAATGGACAAACGCTGAGGTGTTATTATCATCTTGGCAATGAACTCGAAAGAGCAGTTATGAATTTGATGTGCCCGCTTACATAAATCCATGTAAATGAGCCACGTTTAGCATATTTTCCCTATTATTTCCTTGATTTTATTTTTACTATAAAAGCACTGCGATGAATTAGACTAAAATTTTCATACAAAAATATATATACCACGTGTGTATTGGACTGTTAAAAATATTGCATATGAATAGTGTATTATTACGTGTATAATGAAGGTCATATTCTCAAGGTTACAGTGACATTTTCGCACGTTTTTGCTCAATGGAAAGCGACACGAGACATTGGAATATTAATGCTCGAATTGTATTTTACATGACCCTGTCGCAGTCGCAATACTATTACGGCACGATCAGTAAGCGATAACGTTATTGTTGCACTTCTTATCTATAAATGCAGCCTTGTTATCTGTATTCGTTTCCACTTATTCTATAGAACTTATATATTTATCTATTTATTTGACAATGCCATTAATGGGGTTAAGAGAAAATCGCTGCACCTTTAAATTAATAAAAACGGAAAAAAATTCATCATGTGAGAATATGGTCAGCTACTTTATTTATGAAAAGCTAAATAACAGCGCCGTTCGGGAAATAGTGGACACCTATCTCACGGAACGACGCAAGAACAGAAACACCAGAGGACTAATGACGTTCGTCATCCTTGATATGAAGAATGCTTTCAGCAGCGCCAAGTGGAACGTTATCCTGGACGCCCTGGAGAACCGCTTTTATATCCCGCATTACTTGTTGTGGATGTTGTGGAGTTACCTGGCGGACAGAGTGCTCAGGTACGGGACGACGGAGGAATGGCGCACGGTGAGGATAACGGCTGGAGCCGCCTATGGATCGATCTTGGGACCAGACCTGTGGAACATCTCTTACGATGGCATCCTCCGTATGGAGATGCCTGCTGATACCTACCTGGTGGCTATGCTGACGACATCGCGATTGCCGCTACCAACATCGCGATTGCCGCTACCAACATCGAAGACGCCCAGAAGCAGCTCAATCAGGTCATGAGGAGGGTCACCACCTGGATGGACGAACATGGGTTGGAGCTAGCCACCCAAAAATTGAGGTTATACTGCTGACCGAACGTAGGATTCCTCTGCGGATACCTCTGAAGGTCGATACAGAGACGATCACGACATCTGATTCTGTGAGGTACCTAGGAGTACACCTGGACAGTCGTATAACGTATTGGGACTACATTTGCTTCGCGGGAAATAAAGCGGCCTAGAAAGACACTCTACTCAGCCGACTGATCTGGGCAGACACGCTCCGAAAGGTGAAGTACCGTAAGAGGATGGCCGCAGTCCAAAGCAGGGGGACTTCCAGGCGAAATAGCAAGTTCCTACAGGATGATATCGGAAGCTGCGGCCCTAGTTATAGGAGGAGCAATACCTTCTTCTAGCCAAGGAGAGAAGACAAATCTACCTGGACAAGCTGGAAGGCGGATCGACAAGCAGGCGGGATTCGAGAGAATGGAAAGGTACAATTTTTATCGGTACAATGCATGTATCGAGTTATTTGCAATTAGTTTATATGAGGATTCCCTATCCCCTAAACTCAACTGTTTTTGAGATATTTGCAATTTTGTTGATTTTTTGACGTTTGCACTGTTTCAAGTGAAATTAAATAGCTGATGAGGTATCAGATATTTAGTGAACTTTAGTGAACAAAACTTTTTTATTTCAAATGGAACATGGTATTTTTTACTACAGCATTGAATGCAGCGTAAAATTCTACATCGATTGACATTAGGATTTGGTATAGCTATTTTTGATAATGTTTGAGATATTGGCATTTATTGCCTAAAATATGATTAATTTCCGAGTACATAAAATATTTTGTTCCTAAAAACACGCTGTATTTTTTTGCATTGTTTGGTTTCCATACCTGATATATTTATCATTGGAAGTTTTCCAATTATTAGCAAATTTTATGTAACTGTAATTATAAAATATTAAGCCATAATTATTATGCGACAGCAAATTACATGTTAATATTTTGCCTGCTTATTAAATACATCGAAAATAAGTCAAATTAAAAAAAAAAAACTAAGAAACTATTATTCTGAAAGATTATTTATATTGG
This sequence comes from Protaetia brevitarsis, assembly GCA_004143645.1. NCBI lineage: Eukaryota > Metazoa > Arthropoda > Insecta > Coleoptera > Scarabaeidae > Protaetia > Protaetia brevitarsis. The sequence continues at coordinate 118,975 of RXPK01000539.1, read as the reverse complement.
ACATTTTCGAAGACTTTTAATAGTTTGTTGCTGATTTATGTTAACTGTCTGTATCGCTTAATACCTAGTTTAATACAAAAAAGCCAAGAGGCTGCATTGTTTTCGGAGATTCCATGTCAGGCGGCTACCCTACAAAGAAAATACCTGGTCTAGTAAGTGAACAATATTTGAAATATTATGGGTGTATTTAGGATATCTGCTTTAATTTCCCTTTATATTTTTTTTTGAGGTTTTTATTCATTGCAAGTAAGTGTAGGTATTTAATTATTGTTACATTCTTCATGAATGTAGAATAAGTCTAAAATGTTATTTATATATGTAACTTTCAATGTTTTTCTTATTTCTTTCGATTTACAATATTTTACTTGTTAGAAGAAAATGTGTGAAAGAGTTGACAATATTAGGACTTACTATAAAAGATATGACTTGTTAATACTGCATAAGTTCATCACTGTGCAATTTGGTAAATTACCAACAATGGATATCACTTGTTTGTTAACACACCCTCATGGCTAATAATTAATGTACGTTCTCTATGACTAAAAGGCATTACTATTAGTAAGAAACTAGTGAACGTTAGATATCTGAAACATGAATATTTAGATACGTTAGGCAAATAATGTACAGAGTGTTTTGTAGAAAAAAACTCATTTCATTTGGTTGAAGCTTGAAATTTAGGCATATTTTTAGCAATTTTTTTGCAAGAAATGCTAATACTTCGAAAACTATTAAGAATAGGTATACCAAACTCTAATATCAATCGATGTAGAATTTTGCGCTGCATTCAATGCTGTAGTAAAAAAACCATGTTTCATTTGAAAGAAAAAAGTTTTGTTAGTTAAAGATAAGGTAAAAGGTTAAGGTATCCACATTGGCGTTTTTGAATACCCTGTATGTGATTCAGTGATTGTTGCTATAACACCTTAGAGCTACGTCTCTACGTCTCTACTTTAGTAGAATCATTAAATATCTGCTATCTCATGAAATATTTGATTTTATTTGAAAGAGTGCAAATGTCAAAAAATCAACGAAAATGAAAATATCTTAGAAACTGTCGGGTTTAGGGATAGGGAATACTCATATAAACTAGTTGGAAATGACTCGCCAAATTCATTAGACTGATAAAAATTATACCATTCCATTTAAAATCAAAAAAATTGATATCAACACCCTGTATACCGAAAGTGCTATAAAGTTGAAAATATTTTCCTTCAATAGATCACAGTAGGCCATGTTTACACTGCAAGTTTCAAAATCAAATTCCTGCTAGAAGTTCAAAAAAATCTAATGTCCCAGTTCGGTGGGGACACCCTGTATAATAGCTAAGCATACCATTATAGTGTACAAAAAGAGTTTAGAATATGTTGGTAGTCAATTTTTTAATAACATTTTTTAATAATTTTTTTTAATAATTTTTTTAATAAATATTCCTCTAAATATGATATTGACCAAATTAGAACAGTATGGCATCCGCGGGGTTGTAGCTCAATGGTTCAAAACATACCTAGACAAGAGAACTCAATTTTTAACTGTTAAACATAAAACCGAAACCCGTATGAATAACATTAAGTCGTCTGATTTACCTGTTAAAAGGGGGATTCTCCAAGGAAGCGTTTTGGGCCCTGTGCTGTTTATTATTTTTGTTAATGATGTAATCAACTTTCTTTCTAATTTCCGCGTAGTAATGTATGCTGATGATGCCAGTGCAGTAGTGTCAGGTGATAATATTACTGAGAGTGAAAATAAAGCGAACATATTATTGGAAAATGTTACAACATGGTTTTCCCATAATAAATTATATTTAAATGCTGAAAAAACCAAATTTGTAATCTTTCATAATGTACACAACAAAAAAGACGTAGACATACATGTATTCGCGCAAAATAAAGAAATTGAGAGTGTGGAAGAAATAAAGTTTTTAGGGATAAATTTTGATTCAACATATTAACAGGGAATTCACATTGTAATCAACTAAGAAAGAAAATGAACTCATTATGTTATCAAATAAGAAATCTAAAGCAAGTGGTTGATTTTAACAGCTTATTATCATTTTATTACTCCAATGTACTGCTGTGTACTGAATGAATTAATGAAAATGCAAAATAAATATTAAAAATGAAAAATTAAATTAGCTAGCTCAACGGATAAAATTTTTAAAGGGCGCAAAAGAACAATTAATCTCAGAGTTACCCTCGCGAATTTAAAACTTGAATCTAACCACGAAAAGTAAATTGAGAGTGAATGAAAACTGACTTTCTTAATTACGCCAAAAATTGAAAAGGTTTAATTAAAAATAAAAGAACAGAATTTTGAACCCAAAGATGCTAATTAACAATCAACTTTATTATTTTAAAAATGGGTAAAACTACAAAATGGCAGAAAAAAAAACCCGTGAACTGAAGGTTCTGGCCAAAAATAAAAAAACTGCACTTGATTCTAAATTACAATAGGACAAAGCAAAAGATTAAATTTGTTCAGGAAGATAATCCAATATCTTTTAATTTCAAACCACGTGGTTTCAAATTAACACAAACAATTAACCATGGACAAATTCAAGTAAATTTTGTAAAAATTAAAACTAAATGCAAGAACAATGCTTTTACTCACCCAAACCCGAGGTGATTGATAATTATAAACGAATAAGCAAATTAAAAAAAACGGGAAAATAAACTCTTTAATATATAATGAGAAAAATTAAACTGAAAACATATCTTCCTGCACAGAAATAATAAATGATCTTATATCTATAATGTGCACACATCAATATAATAACAATTATTATAAAGCGAATTCCTTGATGGACGGAATAAAAAACTTTTAAAAATTTATGCGAATTAAATTACGATGTCAAAATGAAATACAAAATGGCAAACAAAGATTCAAAAATACAAGTACTCACGCTAAAGTAAACCAAGGAACTGCCTGACAAAATTCTACAGCAGCATACAACGCAAACGCACAAAATCTCCGACAAAAACTAGTAGAATAGGCGCAAACAACATGAGCAAATAAAAGGCATCTTAATGAGTGAAATTCATTTTAAAAAAACTTAACACTAAATTAAATAAATTATACAATTAACTCTTTAACTAAATTAATACAAAAATAAATCATTATTTTGAAAATTCTCTCGGTACATTGAACAAATGGCTGATCGACGTAAACAAGACAAAATCTATGCAACTAAAAATACACTCGCGAAAAATGGGGTGCCTGTCCATAGCAGTACTTACAATTAGTAGATTATCATATGGCATCACTCTTTGGGGTGCGTGTCCAGCTAGCAGCGATGTATTCTTAGTGCAAAAAAAGAATAATACGGTGTAACCCAGGTTTTAAGAGCAGTGAGTCATGTAGGCCGTACTTTAAAAAAATTAAAATATTGGCGGTACCATCTGTACATGTATATGAATTAATACATTATACATATAAAAATAAAAATAAGTTCTTCCGAAACAGGGATTTCCATGCACGTAATACCAGATTTAAATCAAATTTTACATACATTAAAGATACGTGAAAATTTCCCAAATGTTTTGGGTTTAAGACTTTTTAACGCTTTACTCCAGAATATGAGATCCATAGAAAGTGAAAACAAATTTAAACGCAGTGTTAAGTCATATCTTTGAAGAATATTTTAGGCTGTAAATGAATGAATTTCCTTGTAGTGCTGTAATGTTTGGCATCTGCAGGTGATGCACTAGTTAGTTACCTATTGATTGAGCCATATACTTATATACTTATGTATTGTATATATTTATTGTATCACGTGACGTTTCGTGTAATGCTTTTTATTACATTGAATAAATATATATTCTATTCTATTCTATTCTAAATGTAAGATGTTTAGTTGGACTGGCGGAATTTAAAATAGCAGTTTTAAATTTAAATTGTTACAGCATAGATGATTCTCTTAATTATTAATATTGTCATGTGAATTAATTTTAAGTTAGGTCAGTACATAATATTTGTATATTATGTTCTTTGGTAGCAAGCATGATCATGGTTTTGTACTATGCATGGCATCTGAAAGGGTATATTTATTATTATTATTATTACATATTATTAGTATTATTATATAGACTGTGAATCTCATTGTCTTCTTTTAGGTGATTTAGTAGTGTTCCCGCCGAGATAAGTTTCTTTTTTCTTTTCTCCATCAGTGTTTTAGATTAGGACTTTAGGACGATGTTTTGGTTGCTGTTGGATTGTAAGATATAATTTCTTCCCAAATTACTTGATCAAACAAAAAAACAATAGTTTTACAGACACATATAGAAATGTCTATGTATTGACCAGAACTAATTCATACTCAACCTTGATTGATCTGGATTACTTCCAATTCTGATAAAATATCTCTAAATTACCCTGTATACAAGAATAGCAATAATTCCTAGATAACTTTTGAGTTTGATTGAACGCTTTACATAATCCGTTGATCCTTGAATTTAATCCTCTATCAGATACACGTAACGAGCAATCAAAATAAATTAAACAAGAACGATGGAATTACGCTGTCTCAGATAGGAATTAAGTTATTATCGTCACCAGATAATTCGATCAATTTGCGACACAATTGCGGTATTGTGGGCACACGTTAAGTGCATGCGTAGATATATTGTCTTGGAGCTGTTTTGACTTATCTATGTTTCACGCCTATCATAGATCTTTGTCGCTTCAATATCTCCAAAAAAATGATTTCCTATATTTTTATTCGAGTGCGTATTGTTTCGTATACACAGCTGCTGATATATTAGTGAATTTTCATGATAAAATTCGCTTAGGAATTCGGTAAAAATACGATGATCTTTGATTTTAGACTATACAGATAAGACTGGGCATGGTTTAGACACTTTCTCTGCCTTATTTTGTTTTGAAGCTTCTGCACTGGATAAGAGCCAAACTGGAAACAAGGGTAATTACATCCACAATTAGTGAGGCTATCCTCGAAGTGGAGGCGGGAGAGGAGTGCCTGCAGGGTGGAGTTTTATCTCCCTTGCTGTGAACTACACTCTTGTGGATGACCTAATCCGGAAGCTGATCGGAAAGGGTTTTCACTGCCTGGGATATGTTGACCACCTTAATCATTAGAGGCCGCTTTAAATACGATTGACAAATGGTGTAAACAAGAGCGACTATCAATCAATGTTCAGAAAACACAAGTTGTCACGTTCACAATCACAAAAATGCTAGAAGATCTACAATCACTAGTGGTAGAAAGTGGAAGTATTCTATGTGTCAAAGAGGGGAAATACCTGGTGTTATGGTTTGATCAACGATATACATCGAGCCCACATATCCAGAAAACAATCAACAAAGCCACTATCGCCCTAAGTAGGTACAGGAGGCTGTGTGGAAGGAATTGGGGACTTAGCCTCAAGATGTCTCTCTGATTATACACAAGGGTAAATAGACCCATGATAACGTACTGCTGTGTACTGATTTGAATTAAATGAAAATGCAAAATGAATTTTAAAATGAAAAAGAAAAAGAAAATTACCTAGCTCAACGGATAAGATTTTTTAAAGAACGCAAAAGAACTGTTAATCTCAGAGTTACCCTCGCGAATTAAAATTTTAATCTAATCACGAAAACTAAATTGTGAGTAAAAAAAAAACAGACTTTCTTAAATACCCGAAAATTTGTAAAGGTTTAATATAAAATAAAAGAACGGGTTAAATTACAAATGTGCAGAAAAAAACCTTGAACTGAAGGTTCTGGCCTAAAATAAAACTGCACTTCACTCTAAATTAAAGTAGGACAATGCTATTTCCTATGCAAAGCAAAAGTTTTGTTTGTTCAGGAAGATTATCGAAAATACACAACCTTTGAATTTCTATCCACGTGGTTTCACAAATTAAAATAATCTAAGCGTGGACAAATGCAAGAAAAATACAGAAAATGAAAAAAAAAACTAAATGAAACAACTACGTGTACACGTCAATACATTAACAATTATTATAATAAGAATTCCTTGATTGACTAAATAAAAGACAATTAAATATTACAAATTCAAAATGAATTACAAAATAATAATAATTTAATAATAAGAATAATAATAATTTATTTCCAACAGGTTTACACCCAAGTACAGGAAATATTGAAATTAACAATTGCGAATATAATATATTATAAAATAGTATACCTAGTTCAGAAGTAAATAAAGAGAAAGAAATGATTACAACACAGCGTTCACAATATCAGATAAAGAATTGCAATTAATATCACACGTGTTACAAATAGCATTGAAGGAGCTACACATTAAATATATTGGCGAGCGCAACATAATATTAGTTCTGCTAGTAGGTAAATGAAATAAATGTGTCTTGATGATAACCGAGATACATTGAAATTAATTTTGCTTAAAAGAAAAATACAATTAATTTTGTTGTTTAACAAATTATATAAAAATTTAATATTAGAAATGTTTCGTCGAGATCTAAGAGATACAAAATTAAATCTAGTAAGCATATCATCATAATTACACCCTCTAGCGGGATATGTGCCGTCAGTTTATATACACTAAATATTTTAAGAAGCGTCGCTGAACTCGCTCGATATTATTGATATAAGTGGCGTAAGTAGGACACCATATGGGTGAACCATATTCTAATCGAGATCCTATAAAGGAATTAAATAATAAAGTTAAACAATTAACATCAGTAAAGTCTCTACATGGAAGATGTGTTCAGTTCATTATGGATAGGAACTATCGGAAGCAGAAGATTATCATCGTGTCTGATAGTCAAGCAGCCATCAAGGCGCTGAACTCATATGAAATCAGCTCCAAGATGGTCTGGGAATGCCTAGGGAAACTAAATGAGCTAGCCAAAAGAAATAAAGTAATCCTCCTGTGGGTTCCGGGTCACACAGGAGTGGAAGGAAACGAAATAACGGATAACCTTGCAAAAAAGGGGCTGGAATGCCTTTCGTAGGGCCTGAACCCTTTTGCGGGTTAAGTAGCAGTACAATACTGAAGAAACTAAAAATGGAAATGGAGCAGAGAAAATCCAATTCCTGGGAAAATCTCCAGGGAATGAGGCAAAGTAAAATTCTTCTGGAAACTTATAACCAGAAGAGGTTTACAGAATGCATTAACCTGAGTAAGAACAATGTTCGCATATTAACAGGAATACTTTCAGGCCATTGTAGACTGAAAGGACACCTGAGTAAACTTGGATTGGAAAAAGATCCTGAATGCAGATTTTGTGGGGAACAGGATGAAACATCCATCCACCTCCTCTCAAACTGCGTAGCACTGTGCAACCCGAGGGCATTGTACCTGGGTGCATTTGAAATCGAAGAGGCGGACTTACCTAGACTGGGGCCCTCTGACATCCTACACTTTCTAAAAGGAATAGGATTGGAAGGCCAGCTGTAAAGCAGCAAGAATAGGGGACACAATAGATCTTTTAGGTGCCAGTGTAACACCACCCTTCTATTACATACATACATACATACAAAGTCTCTACAATTTCTATATATGAAACCGTACATTTTGTAAGCCTTAGCAATTATATCTGTAATATGGTCAGTGAAAGTAAGTTTATAATCAAATATTACCCCCAAGTCGCTATATACACTACATCTTTGAAGTATTACATTGTCAACAGTATAGTTATATTCAATAGTGTTCTGTTTCTTAGTATAGGTCATGACTTTGCATTTATTTATATTAAGTTGTAAGTTATTATGTCTACACCACATGGCAATAGAAGATAAATTGTTTTGAAGTAATAGACAGTTCTCCAATGACTCAATTTTAGTAAATATTTTCATAACATCAGCAAACAACAGGACGGCTTAACCATGTCATCAATAAATAAAAGGAAAAGCAGTGGTCCAAGGTTCGATCCCTGTGGTACGACAGACGTTGGGTAAAAAATGTTAGATCTAGTGTCGCGATATTCAACATATTGCTGCCTACCTATAAGATAGGAGCGAAACAAGTCAACTAGAGCAGGAGAGAAACCATAATGTTGAAGTTTATGAAGTAGAACAAAGTGACCAATTTCGTCAAAAGCTTTTTGGAAATCTGTATAAATAACATCCACCTGCCTTTGTCTGTCTAAAATTTCAGAAGCGTACTGAGTAAAACATGATAAATTAGTTATCGTTAACCGTTTATCAATGAAACCATGCTGGTTGGAGGATAGAAAACATCTCACAGAAGGATAAATATTAGAATAAATAATAGATTCAAAAATTTTGGAGAAATTACATAGAATAGAAATGGGTCTATAATTGGTAACATCCATGGGATCGCCCTTCTTCAAAAACGGGACAAATACGAGAAGATTTCCATGCTGTAGGATATTTCAGAACATTGCAAAATTAAGTTAAAACAGATGACACAAAGGTTTAAACAAATACTCCAGCACAATCACGTAAAAGAAACTAGATCCCATCGTACACTCAAGAGACAATCCCTACAACTTTTCAACTTAATATAAATTTCGTGTTCAGTAATTTTAGAAACATGAATATTTAAGAAGGTATTCTCATCTATAAGGTGATAATAACCTGAGTTGTTAAAATGGCAACAAAGATCTAAAAATACGTCTATACAGGTCAATAGTCGAACAAGAAAGTCCTTTACAAAATCCTTCAATTGTTTTTCTTACAAAAATCCCTCTCTCAAAATCGTACAACGCAGACGTATAACATTACACCGACAACATTAAATGGAATACGCTTTAAATCAGCTCAAGCGAACAATAGACAATTGAATGAATGGATTAAATTAAAAAAAAAAGTAACACTACAAAATTAAAATGATACAATAAACTCTTAAACTAAAATTTATACAAAACAAAATAAAATTGTGAAAATTCTCGGTAAATTGAAAATCAGCTGATCGGAGAAATCAAAATAATCAAAAATATGCAACTTAAAATCCACACAGCGGAAATGGGTTGTCTAACTACAGCAGTACGTAGCTATAGTATGGTTGCCAAAGGTGCGGCAAGCGGGAGCGACGAAAACACTAAGGATACCATGTGATACCACGGTTCAAAAACTCAACCCAGACAGAAAATATCAGGTTATAATGTCAGATAAGAAGGACTGGGAGAATAGCACTCCAGTAAGAGCAGACTCGAACTGGTATACAGACGGCTCTAAAACGGTATACGATGTAGGAGCTAGAATATATGTAAAGAACCCTGAAAATGCTCTTTCGGTAAGCTTGAGCAGAGACTGGTTGAGGTTGCTTCAATTCATCATTGTGTTAGAGAAATAGAAAGATGAGCTAGGTAAAAGCGTCTTCTGAGTTAGCCAGTCCACACTTAAAGCAATTAGTTCCGTAAGTGTAGACTCGTAAGTTGATTTGGGACTGTGCAAGCATCATAAATGAGGTAGGCGTCCAAGGGAAATTAACATCGCCCTGAGTACCCAGCCACTCGGTTATCAGGGAAAATAAATCAGCGGACGATCTGGCCAGGCCAGTCAAGGTCATTCGTCGTAGCTGGCCCTTCTTTTGATATTACCAAATCAGAAATTAAAAAGTCCATAAATCGATGGATATATAATAAGCCCAGAGGATGGTGGTAAAATCCACTGGGACAGAGACAGGCAAAATAGTTTCTAAAGGAATAGAGACCTGAATTTACTAAAAACGTACTGAATAAAGACAGGAAGACTGTTAAAATGATAGTGGGTCGTGGTGATTGTGGACTAAAAAGGCATACATATGCACAATATAGGTTCAGTAGATCCATGTTCATATGCTGTGCCAATGCGATGGCCTGGTGAGCACAAGGCTTCTAGTAATGGGTGTGGAAAACTCATAACTAAGAAATAAAATGGAGCGGCCCTCAAGAATGATAGGCCTAATTAAGACGGCAAAATTAGAGAGCGTCTTCTAAGAAAAAAAGGGAATTATAATAGATCTGAAAAGGTCGCGGTTAAACAGGTCCATAAGCCACCTCAACTTAACCTAACTTAAACTAACACCACGAAGAAACAACTTTTGCTGTGCTAATGTAGCAATCACTACAATGTCGGCTTACAATTTCTTAAAAGTTTATATTTTAGTTACAAGAAACCAGATTTTAAGGTATTTGATTCTAGCTGTCCAAGATAATGATGTGTAGAATAGATAAATTAAGGAAATTTATTACAGAATGAAAATCTAAAAAATATATTAGACTCAAATATGAAACAATCTGAACATTTCATCCAAAAAATTAAACTTAGTTATGACTTAGCTTTTCCTTTAAGTCGCAAATAGTATTAGTATTAGTCACAAAGTAAATTGTCATTACGTTAATTTAATCTAGATCATTACCCTAATCTAGGTAGCTGGTGATTTTTTGAATGTGTGCTAACGGGATGCACGTCAAGTTGACACATTCAATAAAATCACTAGCTACCTAGATTGAATTAAGGTAACGTAATGACAATTTACTTAAACCACCTAAAAGAACCTAAATAACTTAAAAACTAGTCGAGATGGGTATAGAGACTCCTAATACTGGTTTAAAGAAAATAAAAATTTCTATCTATCAATGTTAAAAATATACTGGGTGTTCCATTTAAAACAACAAAGTTACGCACGAGTAAACTTCACAAAGGTTGACTTAGGTACTTGAACAGGTTACTGGACAACGTTGAATGTCGCATTCAATCAGCCAAAGGATCTGTCATTTACGATTTTCATTTCACTTCTCTAAATTAATTCGTTTCCGAGATACTAGACTTTTTTTGCAACATTGGATTTTTAAACAAATTGAAATACGTCATAAACTATAAAAATTAGGTATAGGTAACCTTACATAAAATTGTTCTAGTTTTTAGTTGTCACAAAAATGCCATGTATGTATATGTATATAAATGGAAGGGTGATGTTACACTGCGACCTAAAAGATCTGTTGTGTCCCCTATTCTTGCTGCTTTACAACTGGCCTTCCAATCCTATTCCTTTCAGAAAGTGTAGGATATCAGAGGGCCCCAGTCTAGGTGAGTCTCCCTCTTCGATTTCACATGCTCCCAGGTGCAATGCCCTCGAGTTGCGCAGTGCTACGCAGTTTGAGAGGAGATGGATGGATGTTTCATCCTGTTCCCCACAGAATCTACATTCAGATTCCTTTTCCAATTCAAACTTACTCAGGTGCCCTTTCAGTCTACAATGGCCTGAAAGTATTCCTGTTAATATGCGAACATTGTTCTTACTCAGGTTGTTGCATTCTGTAAACCTTTTCTGGTTATAAGTTCCCAGAAGAATTTTACTTTGCCTCATTCCCTGGAGATTTTCCCAGTAACTGGATTTTCTCTGCTCCATTTTCATTTTTAGTTTCTTCAGTATTGTACTGCTACTTAACCCGCAGAAGGGTTCAGGCCCTACAAAAGGCATTCCAGCCCCTTTTTTTGCGAGATTATCCGTTATTTCGTTTCCTTCCACTCCTGTGTGACCCGGAACCCACAGGAGGGTTACTTTATTTCTTTTGCCTAGCTCATTTAATTTGCCTAGGCATTCCCAAACCATGCCGCCTGAAATATTTGGATATTTTCCCAAGCTTTCGAAATATGTGGTTCTAGGCCCATATACCTATCCTACCCTCTCGTAGCACTGATACTGCCTTAAATAATATCGCGAAGAAAGTTTACTCTAGTATTGATCAGTCCTTAATTGTGTAAATTTGTCAATTGACCTTCAGAAGGCTTTTGACTGCGTGAACCACTCAATATTGTCGCATAAGCTAAATAAATATAGTGTTAGGGGGATTGCAAACGACTGGATTGTAAGTTATTTAAGCAATCGCATACAAAAAGTCAGCTGCAATAATGTCACTTCAAAGGCTCTAAGTAATGGGACGGGATTGCGCAAGGTTCAATTCTCGGGCCTATGTTGTTTCTAATTTATATTAACGATTTGCTAAATTTTATAAACATCGGGGACGTAATCTTGTATGCTGATGATATTAATATTGTTTTAACATGTAATAACTTTGCGAGTCTTTTAAACGATATAAAACTTACTTTAAATTCTGTGGCGAATTGGTCAAAACTAAATAAAATCTTAATAAATCATAGTAAAACGTCCATTCTACCCTTTAAAAATGCAATTTCACTGATACCTAATGATCCTTTCGGCAATGGCTTAATAACTACTAGTACTTCGACCAAGATACTCGGGATTATTTTTGATTCCAATATGGAGTGGGGAGATCATGTTGATTATATCTGCAGTCAACTATCACGAACGTGTTATGCCTTATACCATTTAAAACAAAGTTGCAGTTTAAGTATTCTGCGTTCTATATACTATGCTGAGTTTTTTTCTAGACTTAGATATGGGGTGCTTTACTGGGGCTCTTCCAGCAGTGCCCAAAGGATTTTTATTCTGCAAAAACGTGCTCTACATATTTTGTACAGTTTGAAACTTGGAGACTCATGTAGGCCTATTTTTAGGAATGACAGATATCTCACCTTTTATGATATTTACATCCATAAAGTTTTGAGCTTTGTGTATAAAAATATAGAGGATTTTAAAACTCTTTCTGTTATTTACTTCCTCCTTCACATAAAAAATCAATCTTTCAAAAAAGTGTCCAATTTGTCGGTTGTAAGCTTTTCAATGTTCTACCAAATGATATAAAAGCAATAACACAATTTGGTAGATTTAAAATCGTGTTAAAAACTTACTTTTAAACATAAATTGTTATTGTGTTAATGATTACTATGAATTTTTGTCAAAGTTATGTTATATAATTAATTGGCTGCTGTTTGGCCCTAACTATTTAGCTCTGTTAGTTTTGTTTCTTTGCTGCTGTTGACGTTTTCTTGTACTTATTGCTTACAGTGAAATAAAGTTATTATTATTGTTATTATTATTATTGTTATTATTATTATTATTATTATTATTATTATTATTATTATTATTATTATTATTATTATTATATTCCCATTCCAGTTCCCTCTAAGTTTTGGAACAGCCTGTATATTGCATATTTTTTTTAAATTGTAGATCTGATCCACCTAGATATATTCTAATATACAATATTTCAAAAATTGTTACCATTTGACCACCAGAGACCACGGCGTTACCGCTGTTACACCCTGTATATTTGGAAATAAATTGCTATTGTGGTCTTTTACACTTGCAACAACATTTATCGAGTTAACGCATACTTTTTCTATTTCGTTTAATTTAATTTTGTCTTCATATTCCGCACATCAGATTAAAACATCGCATAGTGTTGTTCACTTATATTCGAACGACGCTGTATGCGGAATCCTTCTCTTATCACGCTTACAGTTCTTACATAAAGATAACATCTACGTATCGTGAAAAAAAAAGAGAATAAGGTGAGAAATACACACACATATTTCGTTCGCGGCGTATCATCATGTGACAGTTGTTCCTACGGAATCATAAGGCATTGTGGGTTAGTTGCAATTAGTTTGGCGGACGATAGAGGAAGTTTCGAACTGAATTGACGTGAGATACTGGTAAGTGGCGCTTCTTTTATTCATTAATCCTCCAGCTATTGCGTATACAATCGTCCCGGGACTGTATTCTTTTAATATTTTGTGAATTTGATAATAATCGTGTTTATTTAGGAAGTACTTTTATTATTTAGTAACTTTATAAGGTAATCACGTGAAAATTTGGTATAGGTGTCTATTTATATTTTTAAGTGAAGCTTTAAATGAAATTTAAATTGCTAAAACTAATATTTTCCTTAGAAGAAAAGGGTTTAATCAAAAGTAAAATATGTTTTAACTAAGATACTTTCGTATTTTCGCAGAACCGATTTATTGTTTTCTGTAGTCGAGTCACGTGAAAAACCTTGTATTGTATTACATCAAATATATTTACGAAACACGATACATAAAAGAGTGATTGAATTCTAAATTAATTTCTGGCGAATTTCATTATGTTAATTTCTAATTAAAATTGAAATTCCTTTTTATTACGTCCGCACTGGAATTTTTTTATCGTTTTACCATGCGTGCTGTTTTCGTCAACGACCTCTTTAATTAAAACACGCCCAAATATATTTATTGTTTTAGTCACGGGATACGAAAACTCTACAATGTAATCCCTACGTCATTGTAAATATTGGTGTTGACGCTCTTTTGTTTTCTGTCGCGCAAATTCTCCATCATTAAAACTAAATATATTTTTTTTAAATATCATGAATTGATTATCCTATATCTAGGTTTTGTGTGAATTTGTGAAATGTTCTTCTGGATATTGTTATGTTTAGCAAGGAATTATGTGTAAATATAATTTAGTTAATACGGTCATATTTGATAATAGTTCAAGATATCTCTAATAATTGTGATAAGGATAAGAAAGATACTTGTAGATTCCTTGGATGAAGTAGTTGTGCTCCTACTATGTCTACAATACTATGATTATATCTATATTGTTTCAATAACTAGGCCAACAATTGCAGAGTTTGTTTGATTTTAAACCAGTTTGTTTTAAACACACACTGGCATGTAAAAGACAAGGTTAACCATATTAGGTTGAGAAGCATATTTCAGCTGTCTCATATTCGTAACAAGGGAACAATTAATGATATTTTTAAAACACTTTATACGACTTCTGTTGGTCAACGCATATACAGCATGATACGCAGGCATTCATTGCTTCAGATAATCCTTTTTTGACATTGTGTGAGTGAATAATTAGGAAGGTAAATAATTGAAACTCAAGTCCACTTTCTCTCATACAATTCTCTAATAAAATTCTTAAATAAACCGACCGCCTTTATTAAATAATCGTGAGGGAAAATGGACCTGTATTTCAATTATTTACCTTCCTATTCTTTGCGTCCTTTATTTCATTCTCAATTAATCCACTAACCCCTGTTGATTGATGATTTAGTCTATTGTTGTCTACTAACAATAAGTTTACTTCTTATTGTACTATCTCATTTTTAAGTTCTCTGACTATGCTTGCATTTATGTGATTTTTCTCTCTCATCTTCGTCTGTCTTTTTTTTTTATTTATTACTCGCAATTCAATAACGTCCTTCGTCATAATAAGTATTTTGAATGAATGCGAAGATTAATTAAATACTTAGATGTTTATGTTTATTTAATATTATGTTGCGTTGTAAATAACACCAACGTACATTATTATAGTTTATAGTAAACCTATAGTATAGACTCCCCATATTGTAGCTCCGTTATTATTACTAGTGATGTGCTTAACGAGGGATTTTTGCACTATATCAGGCAAAGATTCCGAAATGCGTCTATATAATACCTACCAAATATTATATCAGTATACATATGACCAAAGAAATGTTCCACTGACGCACTATACATGACATCACCAGTATTTTCTATTGTTGTGCATTTGTAGTAGTAATATACTTCCATAAGAGAATACTTGTGGTGCCATCTATAGTACGCCAGTGGAACATTTCTGTGACCATATCTATACTGGTATAATATTTGATAATACATCCCTAACAGCCAGGTGAGAGGTTTTTGAATATATTTTTCATATTTTTTTCTAAATATAGACAAAATATTCAATTAAAATATTTATTCCATATTTTAAAATTAATGTAAGCGCTATATTTTTTCTAAAATATTTGTAAAATATTTATATGAAAATTGAGATTTTTTATGCAATCTATTTAATTTGTCAAAATGAACTAAAATTGTTCTTGGTTA
This sequence comes from Protaetia brevitarsis, assembly GCA_004143645.1. Taxonomy (NCBI): domain Eukaryota; kingdom Metazoa; phylum Arthropoda; class Insecta; order Coleoptera; family Scarabaeidae; genus Protaetia; species Protaetia brevitarsis. The sequence continues at coordinate 103,336 of RXPK01000539.1, read as the reverse complement.
TTTAGAATGTATAACATCGATAACGAAAAGTTGAAACATATATAGAGATGTCTAAAAGGCAAGAACTTGTTTTTTCACACTCACCATACAAGTTAATAATCAATAATTCTGGCATATTTTAAGGCATACTGAAGGTTTTATCAAATTAATCACTATTTTTTAATTGAAGTGTTCCAAATAAAAAACAAACGTATTTATTATCATTTTATTTGAATAAGCCAATAAAAATGAAAAATACCTCATTTTTAAGTCTAGCCTTGGCTGGTGCCAGGTACAACCTATGGCTTTTTCATATCTTCGGTAGTGGCGCTCTCATGGCGTTTCCTTGTGGCCTCTAAAACAATGCCAATTGTATTAGATCATACCATGAATAAAACATCGTACAACATTATCAACACCTACTAATACATTTGGGCCATTTACAATAATTGGAGTGGTAGCTACATTCTAATACTTACGATACTTATTTTTACTTTATTTCATAATATTTGAAAACATTCTACGTACAAACAATAAAACAACACAATGTATTCTAACCTCTATTTGAGGTTATGACGCTTATCTACCGAGATGAATCTCTTAAGCAAATCAACTAGCAATTTATCTGGTAGATGCAGTACATATATGATGCATAAAATTCCTACAATTATATTATTAAACGATTTCTGTACATAGCGATATTGAGCATTCCAATTATCTTATAAATGCCATGACATGTTCAAAGTTTTGCTTACCTCGTAGTCACCTCAAAAACTAAAACACACCCCGCAACAATTAATTACACAGTTAACCCTAATCTGACCTAATCGTATACTACTAGAAACTATAACATGTAACGGACAAACGAATGAAAACGTTGATGATACGCACGTGCGCGTATGCATTCTATGTACCTAATCCATAGACGCATAAATAATACTAAATCATATAACACCGGCACCGTAATGAATAGAGGTGTTGGGTTGACGTTCGCAACTTACAAATATTACAAATAATATAACACAAAACGCAGATATATTAATAGAAAAGTTACAGCGTTCAATTTAGATACTAATTAAATCATATTAGATATATATTATCTAATTTAATCGTTAAACTATCATTTTAAATAGGTACATACCTACTTAATATGTATGCATATATTCCCATTTTATATTATTCGTCCTACGCACCAAATGTACAAAAGCAAAAATTCAATCTTTTGTTTTATATGAAATAAATATTTACAGAAATAAAAAGCAAAATATTCTTGCAGAGTTATGAAAAATATATTGAGAAAACATTTGCAATAAAATATTATTAATGCTACATAACATATATATTTTTTAAATGTTTTCCTAATATATTTTCTATAATATATTTTATGCATATAATATTAATATAACTAATATTCAAGAAAGATTTAATATTTTTTAAATATTTATAAAATATGAAATAAATATAGTTGGTCATTGGGGATATGTAATTTTGCTGTTAGATCGGCTTTATACCTTTTCAGCTGCATATTTCACAAAAACTTTCGGTTTATTTATCGCCGAAGAAGTTTATACAAGCTGATTCAAGTTAAGTGATATCTCTGTTATTATTGATTCTAGAAAGTGGGTTAAATTATCAAAGTATTAATGTTTTTAACACTGATTAATATGTAATATAGGAAAAAACAATTACATGACGCATTTCCGAGAGACCCTGTATATTGTTAAAAGGAGATATTTTAATTTGTGGTGCAAAAGTTTTAATACAATATTGTCTTAAAACGAATAATAAAGAAGTTATAGTGGTTTTTAATTGATGCCAAAGATATGTAAAAATTATAGTAGGCTTCTTTCACTTTAAGTCAAAACAAATAGTATGTTGTTTGAAACTGTCAAAAACTTGGAACTTGGTTATTTCATTTTTGTGTTGTGTTCTTTACTTGTATTACTTTACTATATTGTTATTATTATATTATTATCATTAGTAGCTTGAACAATTTTCGTTATATTTAGTTCGAAGTATTAGATAGTATCTCACCGCGGTATTTTCTCATTGAGAAATGTGATATGCAAAAATTCAATAAAGACTGTCGAATATTATGCAGAACAGTATCCTTTACGACAGCAGCCAGATCGACGTTACTTTCGGAAACTTTACAGACAATTTAGGCAACACGATTGCTTATTTAAGAAGAAAGGAACAATGAAAAAGATCATTATCAACGAGGAGCCCATCGCGAATTTTCGATTAGAGATGCTACTAAGGAATTGGGTTTAAGTTACGCGTCAGTTCAGAGAATTTTAAAAAAGCATAAGTATATAAGTATATATACCGAACCTCACAAACATTACAATCAGGAGGTTGTCTTTCTGTGAATGGTTTATTAATTTTTGTGATGAAAATTTGAATGGAGCACAATGTATTTTATGGAGTGATGAAACACATTTCGATAACGATAAATATGCAATAAACGAATGTTTAATAAGAAGAATGAATATTACTGGTCGCAATTTTTTTTATTAATAATGCGTCCACATGCAGCACAAGTTTGATTTAGTTTTAATGTCTGGTGCGAATTAATTGATTCAACAGTCGTTGGTCCAGTGTTCTACAATGGTACATTCACAGGAGAGAGATATCTGGAATTTATTCGTACCGTTCTAGAGGATTTCCTTGATAACGCCAATTCACGTGATGCGCCAAAATTTGTACTTTCAGCAGGACGGTGCTCCGGCACACAACTGCAGCATAGTTCACAACTATCTGGATATCATCTTTGCCGATAAGTGGATTGGTACAAATGAGCCAATTCGATGGCCAGCACGCTCTCTTGACCTTTAGACCTTTAGACTTTTTTCTTTGGGGATATTTAAAAGATCAAATATACAGAACCCGGTACAACAACGTGAACGAATTGCAAAATAAGATTAGGGAGGTTTTCCGCCAATTGGATGGAAGGACAATCTTAAGAGCTACCCAAAATGTACTCAAGCGGACACGAAAATGTATTGAGAATGAAGCTGATACCTTTGAGCAGTATTTATAAATTATGCATTTACTTTTTCCTTTTCAATTTAATTTCAACGACATTATTTTAAGATGTATTATGTTAAAATAAACATCAACCACAAAGACATGTATCTGTATTGTTAAAAGTTGATTCTTTATACTGCTCTACATTTTACAAAATAAAAACCATCATAGTTTCTTTATTATTCGTTTTAAGACAATATTGTATTGATACTTCTGCATCATAAATTAAAATATCTGATTATTTTTAACAATATACAAGTGTTCAATTTAAAAAAATATAAATGTCAAAATTTCTTGGAAATGCGTCATTCAATTGTTTCTTCGTTTATTGCATATTAATCAGCGTTAAAAACCCTAATACTTTGCTAATTTAACCTACTTTCTAGAATCAATAATGACAGAGATAGCAATGGTACGCACTTAATTTGAATCAGCCTGTAGGTATAGAGTGATCCTTAATCATTCACTATTACGGATGTCCCATCCAAGACCTCTATTTCTGGTTTTACGAAAAAGTGTTTTATACAAAAGTTTTACAGATTTCAATGGTGCATAATCTAAAATACAATCATTATGTTACTTACTTATCGGTTAAAATATGTTATACTAGTGCAAATGGTATATCTTATTACTTAACGTGCTTCTTACACTTGTTGATGTTGCTTGAGATGTGCATTTAACTTTATTTTTCATTTGCAAACAGGTTAATTCTGCACAAGTCAGCATCTAGACAATCATCAAATTGCAAGTCAATGGACGCTTGATATATTTGTATAGCGGTCTGACCAAAATGTTTACCCTTTCTGTTGATAACGATGTATAAACGTTCTAAGAAATGCATTTACATTTATGCATGTTTAGTCTTAGATTTTTCTTTGTCGTTAATAAATATGCATTAATCCAAATAAACTATTCTTTTAAATAGTAGCAAAGGAATATTTATTAGGTTCTAGGAAAAAATTATTTGAAATAAATAGTGATTTTGCTAGGATATTTCCGTATGACAAAAGTATAACTTCAACTTGAACATACATCAGTCGCAAAATAAAATTTCATTGTTTGTAATGGTAAAGCATAATTGGTCAAATAACTCCAAATATTTATTTGATTGTAAGAAACGAAATTATTTGAAATTAATAAAGCATAATTTTAATTTAATAATTTGTTTATTTGACCAAAATAAATTATTTCTTTAAGCATATTATGTAAATACTCCAGATGTTGTCCAGGGTATGGTTTCGTTTTCATATATGTTCCGTAAATGTGATATTTCAGGGATGTTAAAAAATTGACCAAAAAACAATCAAAACCATTGCACGCCATTTGCCTGTTGCCTCACCACATTAGAGGTTTATTCGCAAAAATCAAAGGTTATCGCCTTCTTCTTTTTTCTTTCTTTAAGTTAGTCCAGGCACTTCACACAGCTAGGTGCTCATTGTACCGTCCCTACTAAATCTCTTGCTTCCACTCGAGCAGCTTGGTGTTCTCTATGAAGGCCGGTATCTTGCCCAGTGGAAACTTGAGAACCCTCGAGGGCTCCAATAGATCTTTCCCGAAATATTTCTGCCTGAGTACTTTCAATTCCTCACATGTGCAGATTACGTGTAAACTCGTCTCCTCCTGTAGTTCGCATCTTCTGCACCACGATTCGCTTACTCGATCTGTGTTGTAGATGATGCTTTTTCAGGAGACAGTGTCCAGTTACCGGTTCACTAATGGTGTTAGCCCCTTTCTTGCTGCGTCTGAGAAGGTTATCAGAGAATCTAGCGTCGCCATCCTCCATTAGCGCTTTAGTATGGAGTTGACCTTCAGCCAACCTCAATTTCTTTGTACTTTCTTTATCTAGCTAGGTCCAAATCGCCTTTCTTGCAGAATTCTTAGTAATTTGCGCATACGGGCTCCGGACTTATGAAGTGTCTTTTAGAGCCCTCCTTGGCTAGTTCGTCGTCTATTATATTGCCTTTTATATTCTCATGTTCCAGCACCCAAATCAGAGGATACCATGTATTCTCGTGCCACTACATTGAGGGATTGTTTGCAGTCTCTAACTAGTTTTGACCTAGTTACAGGGTTCGGGTCTGCTTTGATAGCAGCCTAGCTGACAGTAATTATATTTATTTTGCTCCTCATATAGCCCAATGCAATCATTTCTGCACAGGCTTCAAGGGCGAATACCTCTGCCTGAAAAACCGCTGCATGCTTCCCCAAGCTTATGGATATCCTTTGATTAGGGCTGGATCTACAAAAACCGGCTCCTGTGCCGTAGCTGGATTTGGATCCGTCCGTGAACCAGTCATCAAGAGTAGTGATGCCATACTGTCCGTGGGCATTTGCAGCAATGGCCCGTCCAACATCGTACCCGTAGTATCAGTATGGCCTTCGACCTTCAAGTTAAGATGCCACAAGTTGTTGGCTTTCAGTGTAAGGATCGCATTTATAGCCTCCGCTTTCACATAAAGCTCCAGCCGGGGGAGGCCCACAATGGTCTCCAAAGAAGCGGTTCCTGTGCTGTTGATTGTACCAGTGATTCCCAGCAATGCTAGTCTCTGGACAGCGGTTACCAGTTTCACTATGGAGGACACTTTTGTCCTTCTGCATCTGACTACTGCCCCATAGGTTTTCGCTGGCCTTTTCATGCCAGTATATAGTCAATGAATCACCCTCGGCTTTACTCCCCAGGTTGTCGGTCCTACAATTTCCAATGGTCAAAATCAGGTGCTGACATTCGCGTGAAATTATCAAGCTGGCAAATATTTTCGGGCTTTAGATTAGATTAGATTAGGATTGGGGTGGCCTTTGGACCTGTTTCACCGCGACCTTTTCAGATCTTTTGTGATCCCCTTTTCCTAGAGGACGTTCTCTAATTTTGCCCTATTAATTAGGCCTATCATCTTTGAGAGCGGCTTCTTTATATAGTTACTAGCTGGGGGGTTCTCCTGCCCCAATACTGAAAACTTGTCCTCGGCCAGGCCTCACATGGCACAGCATATGAACTGGTGTTTCTTCCTCCTCTTGGCAGTATCTGCAGGTTGCATCATCTGCCAGGCCTATGTTGTACATATGCCTATTCAGTCTACAGTGACCAGTCAGCAGACCTATAATCATTTTGACAGTCTTCCTGTCTTTATTCAGTAGATCTCTCGTGAATTCAGGCCTCTGCTCCTTTAGGAACTCTTTTGCCTGTCTTTGTCCCGGTGAGTTTTGCCACCACTCTCTGGACTGATTATGTATTTTCGGACTTCAATTCCAACTGTTTCATAAATCCCAAGATAGCATCCCAGGTTGATAGAATGTAAATATAATAATAATAATATATACGCAATCGGCTTTAATATTTTAAATTTTGTGCTGTTCTAGCTTACAATGTAGACACATCCTACATTTTATAAGCAATAATTCCCGAGAGCGCTATCACAAATAACTGCAGAGATATTGTCGAAAAAAAATGGACACACCTTTCCAAGCTGTTTCTGAGATCAGTGTCGCAGTTTTATTGTTAGTGGACACTTACCTTTACAATGAGCGTTTCAATTGTTTGTGCAACCTGCCATAACACTCGCTAGAAAATTGCAGCCGACGTCCCTCACTCTAATTATAACTATACAATCTTTGTTATTAATATTATTAGTGAATAGTAAACGTTTTCTCAGTGTATCTCATAAACACATTGTATACAAATAAATGTCTGTAATCAAGTAAGTATTTGCAATGATAAAAAATACATTAATAGACCCATATTATTACTATCATACGTAATTATGGTGGATTTATGGTAGGTGTACATTGTTATTTAGGCTTAGTGCTAAGAATATAAGCTCTAGATAAGCTGAAAATAGATTTCGCTTCGTAATCTGAAAGCCATTGGAATTTAAATGGATTTACTAGTTATCCCACGGTAGATGTCACAATATTTCTTTGAAAATACTAAATACTATCGACTCCTCTTTATTTTATGTCTGATAGAGCCTCTTTACGTCTTCTAGTGGATGACTATTTGTAGATAGTGCTTAGAGAAAGGATGTTGTGGTAAATAAATAGTAGTGTTGACAGTATAAATAAAAAAGTAAACATAATACATACACATATATAAATATAAGATATGTATGAATGTATTTGAACAGTTATCCGTGCTCTTATCTTATTTTCCGGATTTTCGGAATAGCGGATACGGTACCGCCAAAGTCAAATGAATATTTGGCCGATATCTGCGTATTAAGCAAATAAGTGAAAATGCAGTGAAGATAACGAAACTTGCAAAGCAAGTTGTGTAGATGTGGATTAGTCAGATAGGTTATTTGTATACAAAGCTTATTTGAATTAAAAATGCGCACAGGGTATTCCAATCAAAGATTGGATTTCTTAATAGAACTTCTTCTCGATAAATGCTCTGCAAATATACAGGGTGTATCAAATAAGAAAGTAAATTTTGCTTGGGTGTTAACTACACGACATACAAAGCACAAACCCGCCGAAACCGGATTTCATCATTAAAAAATAAAAAAAAGTAAAATTTATAGCTAAAAATTCTTTAGTCCGGACCTGATGCAAGGAAACGTCATGTTAAGCACCCGCTAAACGTGGTATTATGTATAAATACATTGCACTCATTTAGTATTATTTCTTATGGTAGCGTAAGTTCATTTAACGTCACTCTGAATAAATAAAGGTCAATCGGCCAGTGTGCACTTGTAAAAATAGCAAAACTGAGGCATTTTAAATTTCTTCTTTTTATAAAATAAACATTCCTTATTTGTGAAGAGCATTCTACGTAAGTTTACAAAGTATTATTTTTAATATTCTGATAAGGCGGTCGAGTTTCACCGGATATGCGACTTCAGTAGTTGCAAAAAACGTAAATATGTTTCTTTTGCTTTGTCGAATCGAGAGTTAGTTGTTAATAAACGATACCACATGAATCTGAGTTATTTTTTTGGGATTTTTTTAATCAAATAACGCAAAATGAATTGGATCGAGTTACACAGAAATAAATGTAGGTACAGAAAATTTGCAAACACCCCTTTTTACTATGATGTCGCGCGAAAATGAATCTACACATTCCCGCGCTTTTGCCGATGCATCCAGCTTAGATTTTCTTTATATGAAATCATGATGCTCTGAAAAGGATTGTTTTTTCGAGACGAAAGATTTAAATAAAATGTTCGAAGTGGCTTGCACTCCAAGGGCGATTCCACACAAAACTAACAGCGGTTAATGGCTGAATGATAGTGGTATGTGGGGGTATACTCGGGACAGCATTTAGGTTGGGCAGGTGCGGCTCTAGCCCACGGCATTTACAAAATATTTTTTTTCTCGTTAATACTTACAGATAGACCCCTATGCATTAAGATTTTTTGATCGTATATGATTACAGCTGCTACATATTATTATATTTACCTCTATATCTGATACATCCTGTATACTATGGCACAATAAAATTTTTATCTCCTAATTTCATGTAAAATCACATGTAATAATTAGTATGGTGAGAAACCTCTTTTCATATTTTAAAAGAAAATTGTAATTGTAGACATTATATCTTCATTTAACTATATTATCGTAATTACAAACAACGGCGTCGTTCGGTTGTTTAACGAAGAACCTGGAATGACATATAACCCAAATAACATAAACGATCATTTTGGTTCTTCCGTGATGGCTTGTCTGGCTGACATTCACATGAAGATTCTTGGCGAACATAAAACTGAACGACACAAGCTCTTCTTTCTAACACCAATTACACCAAAATAAGTAGAGAATATATTAGTGCATTTAAAGGGTAAGGATACAAAAGATATATACGAGATATTCACCAACAACTTATTAAAAGTGCTGGGAAATGAACTGAGTAGCCCACTTACATTTATTTTTAACAAGTGTTTAGAACAAGGAGTATTCCCCAGTTTTTTAAAAAAAGGAAAATTTTCTCCAATACACAAAAAAGGAAATCATGATGAGTGTGATAATTACCGTCCTGTTTGTATATTACCGGCAATATCAAAAATATTGGAGTCGGCTATTGCATCCCGATTAATAAATCATTTTGAGGGAAACAACTGCTTGACGTCAAAACAACATGGGTACAGGAAAGGATACTCGACAACAACAAGAATAGCACAGATGGTAGAGCAAATCTATGATGCTTTTGACTCTGGCACATTTGCTGAAATGACCTTACTTGATCTGACGAAGGCTTTCGATTCGGTAAATCATGATATCTTGACACACAAGCTTGATTATTATGCGGTAAGAGGTGTGCAACTAAAGTATCCTGTGTAACTAACAGAATACAATTTACGTCCTGGAACAACATGCATTCAGATCTCGAGGGCATCGAATGTGGAGTTCCGCAAGGATCGATACTGGGGCCGCTATTACTCGTAATATATATAAATGATCTACCATATAGTATCAAAGACGCAGAAATCTGTTTGTATGCAGACGATACCTCACTTCTAGTGTTCTCTAAGAACTGTCAAGATGTTACCGAAAAATCCAGGACAGCGATCAATACAGTCGAGAATTGGTTTTCAGCAAACAAATTTAAAGTGAATCTTGAAAAAAACGCAGTACCTACGATTTGCAACCAAAAATAACTCACCGGAAGGGGCTAAATTTCTAGGTATCACTCTAGATACTTCTATAAAGTGGTATCAACACATTGACCGTCTGTGCAACAAACTGTCCTCTGCATTGTACGCAATAAAAAGAGTGAAAACAGTGGCGCCTCACGAAGCTGCAAGAACAGCCTATTCGTACTGCAGAAACGTGCGATTCGATTTTTTTGTAACGTGGAATACAATGAAACATGTAAAACCCATTTCAGAAACGAAAGTATACTTACCTTGTGTTCCATTTACATCTTATCTGTCGTCACTTATGTACACAACAACAAACACCTATTTCCCCTTCCTGTTCACAAAAATCAGTTGGTCATTGGGGTACCAAACTGTACAACCACTTACTTCATAAAACAACTACCACTGGCAAGCTTTAAGAAGCAAGTTAAGAAGCTACTAATCACAATTGGATGTGTTTGCATAGTTTGCTAGATTATTGACCACTGCATGCGGTTTAGATAATATCAACACTAAAATGCTAAAGCTTTGCATACCATTATCTACTTATAGGCTATGTCGTGCCCATTTTTAATGCCTGCATTGACTCGTCCACACATCCAGCCGATTGGAAATCATCTTTAATTAAGCCTAGCCCGAAGTCTAACAATGTTCAGGAGTTTAAGGATTTGCGAACTATTAGTATTTTGCCAGCCCTTTCAAAGGTGTTTGAGCGTTGTTTGGAACGTCAGTTGAGAACTTTTGCTGATGAAACTAATGTGTTGTCTTCGTACCAGTGGGGATTTCGCCCCTACCACAGCTGCGTAAGTGCTTTGATATTACTGATGATATTTTGAGGAGTTGAGATGATGGAGATATCGCGGTGTTAATCTTGTTGGATTTAATGTGTGCGTTTATTACGATACATCATCACATATTGTTAGATGTGCTTTCAGGCATCGGGATGGATGAGTTTGCTGTATCGTTAATGTGCTCTTATTTGTCCGATAGGGTTCAGAAAGTTGCGGTGGGCAATGTTCTATCCCGGGATGTGTGTATGGTGCATGGCGTCCCACAAGGCATAATGCTTTCCCCTCTCTTATTTAGTATTTACATAAATAGTCTGCCCGCAGTGATCAAAAAAAGCAAGTTTCATATGTACGCGGATGATACTCAGCTCTACTACTCTTTTAAGCTGCAAGACTACATGCGGGCTCAACAACTTATCAACGAGGATCTTCAGCGCATAATGTCGTATTGTGATCACCATCAGTTACAACTAAATCCAGCCAAGACACAAATGATCATTTTTGGGCTTAAATGTTCGCGTTCGTATGTTATACCTTTATTACTAATTTATATTAGGTTTGCAAAGATTGCAAGTTTTTTTACAGTGAGAAAATAATAAATTAATGTGTTTTTGCTTTAACTGTAATAATTAGGAGTAATTTTTCCCAAGATTTTTTTTTCTCCTCACGCAGGATTCAATTCGCAATTGCCGTCCTGCCGGTCTTTCAAGATCTAATATCGACATAGGATTCGGCTAAGAGCGGCTCAGCAACTCGTCCATCTATAGCTTAATTGGTAAAGCACTGGCCCGGCAAATAGGAGGATGTCTTGGGAAAAAGACTCTGATTATTACAGTTATAGCAGAAACACATTAATTTGTTATATTAGGGTTGTAAACTTCTAGACCCTTCACCACAAACTGCACTAAACTGGACGTACGTTTCGATAGCAAAGCTATCATCATCAGCAGAAACACTGAACTGGGGGAACAGATTCTGCTGATTGTAATGACAGCTCTGCTATCGAAACGTACGTCCAGTTTAGTGCAGTTTGTGCTGAGGGGTCTAGAAGTTTACAGGATTTCCAGTACCACAGTTTGGAGTATTTTTGTCATTGTTATATTAGGTTTGTTAAAACATGCAGTTCGCGAATGGTTCACGATCATGTGAACCAATCAGACAACCCATTTCAGTTCGCGAGAACTCCAATCTGTTCTCTGATTGGTTCACGTGATCACGAATCGTTCGCAAACTGCATGTTCGAACAAAGTTTTGTACTTTTCAAGTCTTCCTGTTTTACTTGGGCACTTATGTATTGCTGGTATGGTGGACAAAGATGCAACAATAAACTGCTCTAATTGAACTTAGCAAGATGCAGAGCCTTGGGTATTTAGGAAGGACTACTCCCATAGCAGCAGTGGCATGCCTCTTAAACACACTTCCCCTCCATTTGGTGATAATGGGGGAAGCAAACACTAAACGACACATAATAAATAATATTGTTCTTCATGCGAACGGAATTTTTTTGGGATTGAGATCAAACATATCTATTTAACAGAAAGTTCGAGGTAGATATCACGGATAAGCTGGAAACAATGAAGCTACAGATACGTTTGGATAGTTGATCTGGTTTACAGATCGGAATGGAACTGGGGGTGGAAGGAGGAATTGGAACTGGAGGTGAGAAACACAAGGTTTACTCTTTTTTGAAGAAAACATAGCGCGGTCTTTCATGCAGAAGCATACGCAATATTGCATTGTGCAACAGTATAAAAACAAGTGGATCTATATTGCCACAGACAGCCAAGCGATATTGAGAGCACTAGTGAACTCCAAGATACAATCAACTCTGGTTTGGGATTGTATTCGAGAACTGAATAGCCTGACAGACGCAATAAAGTTGCTTTTCTATGGGTGCATAGGGCATTCGGCCATCGAAAGAAAGGAAAAAACGATAAGTTAGTAAAAAAGGGATTATCGGCTTCCTATGTAGGCACAAATCCTGTTCTAGGAGTGTCTAAAAACACAGCATGAGAGGAGGTCAGAAGATGGGTATAAGATAAACGCCAAGAACTCTGGGATAATACCCCCAGGTAAATTCGCGGAAAAAAATGGTTAAAGGACTATCAAAGAAGATGAGAGAAGAAATACTGCAGGTCACAATTACTAAGTATCATTTCGCACCGTAACAGGTCTCCTTATAGGCCACTGTGCACTGACAGGACTCAGAAAATTGGGACCAACACTGAAAATACTAATTGCAGAATGTGCAATAGGATGACAAATATATCACCCAGAGGATAACTTCAATCAGCCAGCTAGAGACCTGTACAGATTAGTGCAAGGTACTAAGATCCTGGAATAGATGGTATAATTTAATGGGAGATTAAATACGAAAGGAGCTTTCGAGCTGGCCACAGTTGTGAGACTGCCTTATTGGCGATTACAGATGATTTGATTTCGGCAGGGGATAGTGGAGTTGTTTCCTGTCTCATATTGTTAGATTACACCAAGCCTTTGAACAAAGTATGCCTCAATACAGACGTTCTTTCGTCTGTATTGAGGCATATAGGTTTCAGTAATGATGTGTGTCTCTGATGAAGGGGGTACCTTCCAATCGCAACCAAATAGTTTAAGCGATAATAACAATATATTAATGTTTGTCCACTTTCGGTGGTGTGCCGCAGGGGTCTATTTTAGGTCCCATTTGGTTTACTATTTATACTTCTAAGTTGTTGACGTGTATTAGGCAATGTAAGTACACATGCACGCTGATGACACTCAACTATATTACTCCTTCCATCCGTCGGATTGGCGTCAAGCTAATGAGGTTATTAATGCTGACCTTGAGTCTTTGTTTGACCACTCACGTGATCACTGTTTACTATTAAAATCAGCTAAATCCAGGCTAGTTTATTTGGGCCTAGAAACCCTGCAGAATTTGAGTAATGTAATGAGGTTACAAATTAACAATTCAAATTTATCCTTTGTCAATAAAGTTAAAGGCCTTGGTGTTATATTGGATAATTTCTTTCGTTTTCGTGATCTGATTTCTACATATATTAAAAAGGCTTACATAAATTTAAAAAAGTTATATCCTCATAGATCAGTGCTTAGTCAGTCTACTAAGAAGAATTTATGCGATATTTTTGTATTATCACACTTTAATTATTGTTCCGCTGTCTATCATGGTGCTTTGGACAATTTTACTACCTGTCGGATTCAAAGGATTCAGCATGCATGTTTGCGATATATTTTCAACCCAAAGAAATTTCATCACATTCCTCATAAGCTACGTGAAGTAGGATGGTTAAATATGTATTACCGTAGGGAGTATTTAATAATATGTCTATTTTATAAGATTATAACTTTTAAAACACCGCCTTTTATCTGTATTACAAAATCAGGTTTAGGTCTGATATTCATAGTCTCACAACCAGGTTTCGTGGATTAATATCACCACCATATTGCAGGTCTTCTATTGGGCAGATATCGTTTTCTTATATGATATACACAAAATATAACCGAGTTCCTTTTGAGCTGAAATCGTAGGGTAGCTTTAGACTGGTTTTGGTTGGGAGATTGGATGTTGGTGCAAGGCGAAGATTCTTCATCAATATACATACATATATTTCTTTTTTATATTAATCTGTTTGTAATATTGTACATTTGATTTGTTTTATAGACTGAATTATCTGTATGTGATCGAGTTTAGTTTTTACGCATTGTATTTATTGTGATTTTATATTTGTTTGTGAAGGTTAAACAACAGTTTTCAACTGAGATTCGCCTTCAGGTTGCCTCTGTTTATTATTATTATTATTATTAAAAGCCAAGAGGCTGCAGTGGTTCTGGAGATTTCAGTCGGCTCCCACAACAAGATAAAAACGTAGTATATTTTTATTTGCAGGCAGTCTGAAAATAAAAATATTCACTAAATTGAAATTTTTCGGGTTGTTTTAAAAAACATAGTATCAATTCAATCATAATTAATTCCTATTTCTTAGCTGTTGTAACAAGTAATGTTTATGTTGAAACTAAATAAGTGTTCTAATAGTATAAATTATAAAAACATTGCTCTGATTTTGAAACATTTTACTACTACTTCACTATAATCAAACCGAAAACAAAATGAAAATTTAAAGGTAGTAAAGTACTAAATTTTGAAGTGTTCATTTTACAGTTTGTACTTATTTTTCCATTCTTTCCGAATACGTACCTATATTGTCTTGGCAATAAAACTGACGGAATGTGTCGCGTATAAATTACATTACACATTTTCAAGAGATGACTCGCGTTATAACATCATTGTCAGAATTGTTTAGTGTAAAGGTCATCGAATTAAGGTCACTTCGTAATTACTCCAGTGACGGTCACGGAAAGATAAATACAGTATTTCTAAAGTTAAGATTTTGAGAATTGGACATCGTAGACCTTTAAATCTAATAAATCGTTAATTACGATCCATGCGTATTTTCAGTCAAAGATAGATAGATTTTCATTCAATTAATGGATTTTTTGGCTGTGTAAAGTTTATTTACGTCTGAAAAATATTTCTGCGAGATAAGGAATGAACCGAATGTTGTTATAAATATATATGTTTCAGGCGACCAACAATAAATAGTAGAAATACTCAGTATAGACAACAACATATCAGATTATCATTTTTCATACAAAATTAAATTTTATTGTTAAATTTTAAAACGATTTTATTTAAGTGAACCACTATTTGAACAATTTTAATGATATGTAGAGTGGTCAACTTTCGTCTGCGCATGACATGTTTGCGATCGACTCCTACCACCGCGATTGAAGTAATTCTGAACCTGCCATCAATACATATTTATATACAAGGATCCGCAAGGTCCACAGTGCACAGACTTTTACATAGTCAAGTACCGATAAGTAAATCGCATGGGGCTGACTATAAAAAACTGTTAAACGAACTCAAGGAGGCACCCCTTTTAGGAATGTCATGTGATGCCATGGTTCAGAAATTTAACCTAGATAGAAAATGCCAGAAAAGAAGGACTGGGAGGCAGATACTCCGGTAAGACCGGACTCAAACTGGTATACTGACGGCTCTAAAACGGACTACGGCGTTGGAGCTGGAATATACTCCAAGAAGCCTAAAAAAGCTCTTTCGGTAAGCTTCAGCAAAGACACGACTGTGTTCCAAGCTGAGGTTGCTGCAATCCATCACTGCGTCCGAGAGATAGAAAGATGTACCGAGTCAGGTAAAAGCGTCGCTATCTTCTCTGACAGTCAGTCCACACTTAAAGCGATTAGCTCCACGAGCGTGGACTCTAAGCTGATTTGGGACTGTGTAAGCGGCCTAAATGAGGTGGGTACTCAAAGAGAATTAACTTTGGTCTGGGTTCCTAGCCACTCGGGCGTGAGAGGAAATGAGGCGGCGGACGAGCTGGCCAGGCGAGTTTCGTCAAGGCCATTCGTTAGAGCCGACCCCTCTTTCGGCACTACCAAATCGCAAATTAAAAAAATCCATCAA
Organism: Protaetia brevitarsis; assembly: GCA_004143645.1. NCBI lineage: Eukaryota > Metazoa > Arthropoda > Insecta > Coleoptera > Scarabaeidae > Protaetia > Protaetia brevitarsis. The sequence goes on along the minus strand of RXPK01000539.1, from coordinate 87,476 downwards.
TGAATGGATATATAATCACTCCAGAGAGTGGTGGCAAAAATCACCGGGACAAACACAGGCAAAAAAGTTCCCAAAGGAGCAGAGGCCTGAATTCACAAGAGATCTACTGAATAAAGATAGGAAGACTGTCAAAATGATTGTAGGTCTGCTGACTGGTCACTGTAGACTGAATAGGCATATGTACAACATAGGCTTGGCAGATGATGCAACCTGCAGATACTGCCAAGAGGAGGAAGAAACACCAGTTCATGTGCTGTGCCAATGTGAAGGCCTGGCGAGGAGAAGGTTTCTAGTAATGGGGGAGGAGAACCCCACAGCTAGTAGCTACATAAAGAAGCCGCTCTCACAGATAATAGGCCTAATTAAGAGGGCAAAATTAGAGAGCGTCCTCTAGGAAAAAAGGAGATCACAATAGATCTGAAAAGGTCGCGGTGAAACAGGTCGATAGGCCACCCCAATCCTAATCTAATCTAATCTAATCTAACGTTTAACACAAGTGTATAATATAGTGTCGGGAAAGAGCAAAATTATTTCTTTATTTAACTATAAGTATTATATACAGGTGTCCCATGACGTGACTGCCAGAGTTTAAAGATGTGTTGGTGAAGCAATTTCAAAACAAAAATATCAAATGAACATATGCTCAAAACTCTTTCGTAACTGAGATATGGTAGATAACCCTATAGACAAAAAAAAAAAATTAAAATTCATTTAAAAAAAAGTTGCCTCATTCAATGAATTGTTCGAAATGTCCGCCCAATTGCCGTATACATATTCGATCTCTTCTTAGAATTGATGACGTAGCTCTGCTAATAGTCTCAGGTTCAGCACGAATAATTTCTGCGGCATCCATAGTCTTTGCAACAAGGTGTTCTCTAGTTTCGGGTATTTCTGCATAAACAAAACTTTTCAGCCTGCCCCATAATATCCTAATCCATAGGATTTAAAGCTGATGATCTGACAGGCCAAGCAACTGCTGCACCTCTTCCAACCCAGCGGTTCGCATAATTATGATTAAGAAAGTCTGTTACTTGTCTACCAAAATGGGGAGGTGCGCCGTCGTGTTGCATCCACATTTGTCGTCTTACATTAAGAGGAACGTAATCCAGTAATGTTGGAAGGTCATTTTCCAAAAAACGTAAATAATGGCAGTGAGACGTTCTTCGATTATAAATGGATCAATGAGACAGTCATCAATAATTCCACACCAAACATTCACCGAAAATCTATCTTGAAAATGGGATTCTTTAGTGTTCCGTGGATTTTCAAGTGCCCAACAATGTGAATTTCTGCTGTTATTGATGCCGTTTCGAATGAAGAAGGCTTCATCACTAAACAATATTTTCCGACAAAGCCTTCGATTCCTCACTAACCAGCGACTAAATTCAAGTCTTGCTACGTAGTCGGCAGGTTTTAATCTTGTACGGGTACAAATCAAAATTGTATCTCCATACTCTCATGCGGCCTACATTAAGTCTGTTGACTATTCTTTGGGCTATCCTTAAACTCTGGTAGTCACGTCATGGGACACCCTGTATAAGTTCCTTGCCTTATTTAAGTAGCAGAAATGGTATAGGATTGCTGAAAAGTTAGTAACATTAGGTGTTTCAAGATTTTTCGCACTGAAACGCTTTTGTCGCGATGATAAAACATCTTTGTATTTAGAAAAGACCGTTCAACATCTACGGATGTAACACACGCATAATTAAAATAATATTTATGGGTAGATAACGGATCAGATGCACCACCACCAAGGTGTAGCCCGATTTGTGCCAGCACATTGATACACTTTTCTACATTATGAAACAATAGTCGTTTTCTGAGATTTTTTTTTACGCCGAACATTGAATTGCATTTACAATGCGTACAACGTTAACGGAGAATTGTACTATTTCTCATCAAGACTTGTCTAACACTGATACTAGATACTAGTAGAGATAGTCCAAAATACTTATAACAGTTATTTGGTAACAGGTATGAATATAGAACAGCTACACGATTTAATATATACCTGTTATCTCATACTTCATCTGTCCTAATGGCCAAGTGCAACAAAACTTCTTTGTAAACGAGTATGAGTACGCACACGCATACTGATATTTTACCAGTAAAATACTACGTTAGTTGTTTGGCAATTGTCTGGTAACACATACCTATGTAAAGATACTGAAACTAATTTAGATAGATGTACACTCTCGGAGTGTATTAACACATACCATATTAATCAAGAAAGCCAGTAACAGGTATTGGTAACAGGTATTAATAATAAGAATGACCTAAGAACAATAACAGTTCGTACCTGTTAGCGTTAAATACTGATATTTACCATCTCTAGATACTAGACACACGAATCGGATGGAGTGGATTTTACTGCCTTGGCAACCCGAAAGTTCAAATTGGTTGAAGCTGTAGACTCAAAGACTACACACATAAAAAGAAATGTTCAATTTAAAGAAATTTTACTTAAGTTAAGAATATCATTGTTTCATATATACGCAAATAAATATATTCTTGGAACGGAAATAACGTTTATTTAATTTTTAAGAAAAAATATCTTAATCCAAGAAAATCGTTCATTGAATTAAATAAAACTTACAATTAGTTGAAACATTGCAGTCTCAGCCTAGGTATGTAGATATCTTAGTACAAGAATATTTTTCATTGAATGAAGCTTTATTTTCTTGCAAATAAATTTAAATTTTACTCTAAACACACACACTCTACACACTTTTAATTCAATAGATTAGCTTTGGTTGGGAAAAGAAAACTTTTACTTGAACTAAATATTTGTTATTTTGAAAGAAGATTGTAGTTTTGTTTACAACAATACTGCTGGTTCCTCAAATGTATTTTTTTATATGTATGTATATAAAACCTGCCACTAACATCAAACTGGATACTAGATATATCTCGTCCTATGTCTCTATCTAGTCTTCTATTTGGTATTAGTGATAAATTTTTTATATATAAAAAACAATTTTAGAAGATATAGCAGGCTTGTTAAGAAACCACAATCTTCTTTCAAAATATATTTAGTTCAAGTGCAAGTCTTCTTTTTATATCTGAAGAAATACATTATTTTACAATGAATACATACACTTCACAATAAATAGTAAATAAGAAGATGTGGTATAATAGTTGGTATATTTTTACTTGTTAGTGCAACCAAGCATTCGAATGTAGCGCCATGCTGTTTTATTTTTCTTTTTCACCTCAATTATACAACATAATTATAATTACTTATTTATTCATTTATACAGCTTATGGCTAGAAAACATTCTATACTCTTCTAATTGTTACCTTTTAAAGGTTTGTTGCAGGCCAAGAAAGCTTAAGATTTCTTAAATCGGGGAAATTAGGAAATTAGACAGGATATGTCGATTTAGAAAACCTTCGCATGGATAAAAATGATGTTTATAGCTTCCAAAGCTGGTGTTTCCAATGGCTTTTTCGACATTTTGCAGCCTCGTTGGAGGCAGTAAATGCAGAGGAATTAAGAATTAGTAGGCAAATTTTCCTCCACGATTTTTAGATTTTTTGGAATATAAGCTATAACATATAACTACTTTTTTTACTATTGTAATAAAGAAAAGAAATTCATTCTTATGGGCTTATGCCGTGATGCTTTTTCAATTACTAGAGTTTCATGGAAATTTGAATTTTCATGTTGCCGGTACATACATACATACATTAATAATAATAATAATAATAATAATAGTTTATTGATCTCGTAGACCATACAGGTATGAGATAAGGTCAACAGACATTAATAAGAGCAATAAACATAAAACAAGAAAAATACATACAATTCCTTGTGTGCCAAAAAAAGAAAAACAAAACAAAAATATAAATCAACAAGTTACAAAGTTACGTATTTATAATTTTAATTACACTAAGTACAAACAAAACCATAAAATTCATTTAAATTGTAAAAGACAGTATTTTGAAGGAAAGCTAAAAGTTGTTTTTTAAATATTAAAATGCTGCTTATATCTCTAGTAAACGCAGATAAATTATTATAAATTTTAATACCCATATAAACAGGTGATCTCTCAAAAGTTGTTAAATTATGTACTGGAAAATATAACGCATCCTTATTTCTGGTGTCATATTAATGAAAATACTATTTCTTTCAAAAGTAGCTAAGTTAATCTTTACATACATCGCAATTTCAAGAATATATACAGATGTTAGAGTAAGTATACACAAAGAACTGAAGCAAGCACGACAGGAAGTACGTGTTGAAAGACCCGCAATATTACTGATAGCTAATTTTTGTAACCTAAAAACTTTTTTACTATAGGTAAAATCCCCCCAACAAAGAATCACATACCATAGCCTGGAATGAAACATGGCGTAGTAGTAGGAAATGGCAACCTCTACGCGAGTAATATTCCTCAACCTGTATAACGCAACATACCGATATAGAGACTACACAAGGCACTAGCATGTACCTCCCAGTTAAAACCAGCATCAATTTCAACACCCAAAAACCTCGTACTCCGTGTTTGCTCAATTGTCTTAGAGTTCATACGAATTAAGTCACACTCAGTTATTTTGTCTATGCCAGGACTAAAACGAATAAAAACGGTTTTCTTGCTGTTGACATGAAGCCTGTATCTTTAAACCATTTAACAAAATTGTCCAAGAGTTCCTGTGCCTCAATAATTAAATCCTTCTTGTTACAATCAGACACCAAGAACATAGTGTACGCAGCATACATCACAGTATGCCTGTTTGCAGTTGTAGGTTAGCAGATCGTTCACATAAACAACAAATAAAAGGGCCCAAGAACAGATCCTTGAGGGACACTTCTCTTAATATGGAAAGCATTCGATCTGCATCCGCGAATATCAACAACCTGTGACCTATTTAGCAGATAGGTAGTAAACCATTGTAATAATTTCCCGCGAACGCCGTAGCTATAAAGTTTCTCAAGTAATATATGATGCTCAACCAGGTCAAAAGCTCTACTTAAATCCATAAACACACCAATGCATTTTTTACCTTTGTTAATTTCATTGTATAGTAATTTTATGAATTGAAGCATAGCAGCTTCAGTAGAACGATTTTTAAGGAAAACGTGCTGCTGTGAACTAAAAATTTAGCGTAATTAAAAAAATATATTAATTTCTCACACATAATTTTTTCCATTATTTTGGATAAAACTGACAAAAGGGAAATAGGCCTGTAGTTACTTAAATCTTTTACATTGTTACGGATATAGAGTTAACCGGGTTAATTTTACGATGACGGTGCCTTTGCTGTCCAATATTTCCGAGGTTACAGCATCGAATATTATTAAAATGAAAAGTATACGTAAACAGGGCCAGGTATACTTTATCCGCGTGTGTAGGCGGGCAAGCTAATGATGTATTTATTTACAATTTACTAAATATAAGTTGAGGTGAAATAAAACACAGCACCTCTCATTGTAAACACACCTTCTGTGCTGGGACGCCGATAACAGTTTGATCGCGCCGTTATTCATATTTTGCCAGGGAACATCAAGAGCTTGTTTGCTCGTCCCATAGGGAATTTATTTCGTCGTAAATTAATCGGCATCGAGTAAACGTTTACTATAACCCTAGTTATTACGTAAACATGAAATTATGCCGGTATTATTATGATTAATAATTAGATCTAAAGGAATTTGTGCATCGAATTCTTAGATTATGGGCCTTAAAGATATCGAAATGGATCTGTTTAATATCTAAACACTAAAATTTAATATTTTCGGTCAAGGATCAACTAGTCGACTTGATGTGAAGCTTATCTTGGAACTCTTAATGTTCAGGACGAATGGCTCCGAAACTCTAGAAAGTTTTTATTAATTTATTTTCCAGTCGTAATGCCTGAATTGCAATGTTTGGGTGGTGTTACACTGCGACCTAAAAAAGATCTGTTGTGTCCCCATTCTGCTGCTTTTACAACTGAGCCTTCCATCCTATTCCTTTTAGAAAGTGTAGGATGTAGAAGGCCAGTTTAGGTAAGTCTCCCTCTTCGATTTCACATGCCTCCAGGTGCATTGCCCTCGAGTTGCCACAGTGCTACGCAGTTGAGAGGAGGTGGATGGATGTTTCATCCTGTTCCCCACAAATCTGCATTCAGGATCTTTTTCCAATCCAAGCTTACTCAGGTGTCTTTCAGTCTACAATGGCCTGAAAGTATTCCTGTTAATATGCGAACATTGTTCTTACTCAGGTTGACGCATTCTGTAACCTCTTCTGGTTATAAGTTCCAGAAGAATTTTACTTTGCCTCATTCCCTGGAGATTTTCCCAGTAACTGGATTTTTCTCTGTCCTTTCTATTTTTTAGTTTCTTCAGTATTGTACTGCTACTTAACCCGCAAAAGCGTTCAGGCCCTACAAAAGGCATTTTGCCTAGCTCATTTAGTTTCCCTAGGCATTCCCAGACCAACTTGGAGCTGATTTCATATGAGCTCAGCGCCCTTGATGGCTGCTTGACTATCAACATGATGATAATCTCTTGCTTCGATGTTCTAACATATTGAACTGACACATTTCCATAGCGTGTATTTTCCGCCTGAAATATACTTGGGTATTTTCCCCAAGCTTTCGGAATACGTGGTTCTAGGCCCATATATTCCTATCCAGTTCCTTCTGCCGTTTTGGAGCCATCAGTATACCATTTGATATGTTTGGGTGTGAAACAGTGAAGTTTTATTTTGCTTAAGGTAAATAAGACAAGAGAAAGCTTTAAACACCAAAGCACCAACATTTTGCATTATCTGCAATTTACAAAACAGTGCAACAAAACAAAAATTGCGAAAATGAATGAATAATATTTTTCTCAGGATAAACTAATTCCATTTCCATTGTTTTCACAGAATAATCAGTGTGTGTTGCGGTTGGTTTACTTAGCTGGTCAATTTTTGCATTTAAACGACTTGAATGTGAATTTACAAGAATGCGTTAAACACATTTTATTAGTGACAGACAAAGTTCATGTTTTAATTAAAAAGCTTGACATCATTCGATTTCAAAGCGAATATTTGGATATGTTTCCACTCACTCAAGACAGTATTATTTTTACAATATTTTGGAATGTATGAAGATGCATGTGCTAGAAACTCATTTGACAGAGTATTTCGTTCGAAAACTTTGTTGCCACTGCTAAGTTACCGGTAGAGATTCACTACCAGCTACTCGAAATGTCTGTCACCAAAATGCTGCAACTGCAATTTACATCTGAAACGTTTGAGCTTACTCGTCGACATGAATATGAAAATTCTTTCACATAAGCATTCAAAATATCAATCCTTTTGCCACGTTTTATTTCTGTGAGCTTTTTTGGTCTATGGTTGCGCTAAAAACTAAATACAGGAGTTGTATTTTATCACTTGAAAACAATTTGTCTTTGCGTGTTTCTAATCTAGATCCACGTATGGAGAAAATTTGAAATGAAGAACAAATGCAACCATCATATTAATTAGGTCACATTAAAAATGTGTGTAACACTCGCTTGATATTAGCATACATATGTTTCACTTTACCAAGGACCATCAGTGCTACTGGTCAACCTAATGTATTATACGAAGAAAGTCGTAAATGTACCTACTTAATAAGTGGGAGAATAATTGAATGAGAATTTAAGATGGAAGTCCCATTATTAACGTGAAGATATTTGCTAAATTGTCAATCTGAAACTATGTACAATATGTAGTTTTAGATGGATAAGAATAATAGAAGGACGACTTTAAGCCACTATACATGCTATAATTAACTAATGCTAATTAATAATTAGATCACATTAAGAACGAGTGTAAAACTCACATCATATTAATATTTTCTTTTCTTTCCATATGTCCTCATTGGAAGAAAAATCCTTATACCTCGGAAACTGAAGTATTTACACAATTAATGAACCTTAAAATCAATCTGCTGTAGAAGATATAATACGGCATGACGTCATCCATCTTTTAAGCACGTTAGCTCTTTTATTTCAACCTTAGCCAGCTTAAATGTATGTTCGGGATAATGTTTTTCCCGTGAGTTGAAAAGCTAAGTTATACATTCACAAAAAAGCAATATAAATGACCCGGATTCGTATCGACCAATTTCTATTTACCGGTCATATCAAGGTGTTCGAAGACATATTAAAGAATAGATTGCTTGACTATTGCACAGAAAGTCTTGTTTTGCAAAGAACATATGGTTATTTACAAAATAAGTCAAAAATACAAGCTATTTGTGAACTAATTGATACAGTTATTAACAGTTTCGGAGAGAAAAAAAGTATCTGCGACAATGTTAGATTTATCAAAGTGTTTGACTGTGTTAGCACACATTATATTTGAAAAGTTAATTTTTATGGCATAAGAGGTGATTCTTTAAATATTATTCAATCATATTTGCAAATCGAGAACAAAATAGTGATGATTGCTAATGAACGTTCGAAACATAGAACATAGATGTGGAGTACCACAAGGATCTAAGCTAAGGGCCGATAATGTTCCTCATATATGTCAAAGATTTATGCACTAATCTTCAGATGTGCCAAACAATTATGTTTGCGATTGACACTACTCTAGTATTTAAGGCAAAACAGACAGAAGATTTGGCTGAGCTGGAGTCGGTGGCATATCGGATGCAGAAAAATGGTTTAGAGTTAATAAATTAAAACTTAATGAAACAAAATACAAAATACGTATTTGAGACGAGACCGAGACAGACAATTTCTGCAAAAATGCTGGTGTGCACATAGACTCTAACTTTAACTGAGCACGCATATAATTTTTATGCAATAAATTAAACACAACGTTTACCAAACCGGAGAACAGTAGACTAACAGACGCAGACACTGCTAAATAATATATTACTACAGATTTTATTCCCTAGTTAATAATAGTACTTTGTTATGGGGTAGCACCGGAATGCAGTGAAGAATTTTTAAAATACAAAAAAAATGTGTAGAGCTATATTAAAGTTAGTACTAGAGAACACTGCAACTTATTTTACATCTTTAAATATTAATATTCCGTCATTGTACATTTTATAACTGTTTAGTTTTGCAAAAAATAATTTAGAGAATTTTAAAACTCAGCGGATGTACATAATTATTCAACAAGAATTAATTCAACTTTAACTATTCCTTATCACAGAATATCTTTAACGCAGCAATCTGTTAAATATCAAGCAATAAAATTTTATAATAATCTGGAGTATGAATTCAAAATATTACCTATCAAACAATCAAGAAAGAAATAAAACAAATGTTGATAGCAAGGCTTTTATAAAATAGAAGAGTTTCTTTCATTGTGAAACAAAAATAATAGTATTTATATATTGTGAAAATGTTTCTACATATTTCATTTTTATTTCATTTTTCTATCTTTTATGTTGACCTTCCTAATGATGTACATATTAGTTGTCAATTTGGAAATAAAGGTTATTATTATTATTATTATTGTTATTATTATTATATTAAATGATTTTTCTCATAAATGATATCATGGCCGATTGTCTAGGTTATTTCACGACCCCTTTAATAACCGTCAGTTTGAGGAACAATAAGCAGTGTCGAATGCTTTCAATAGATTCGTATAATGTCAATTTGCCCAAATTTGACTATAATTTCGACCTGATAAGTTGTGTAAGAGATGCTAAATTTGTTAGTGTTGATTGTTTACAAGCAGGAGGACATATGCATTAAATGAGGCATTGCATATTAAAGTAGAATCTGATTTTTATGTGTAGAATAGAGAAAATCGTTCTTCAAATAATATTCTAAGAAATGTAGGTAGAGATTTATCACAAGACATTTATAATTCTTTTTCTTAGAACACCAGAAATTGTTTATCTTTCTGTTTATAGAAAAATAATGTTTCAAAACAGTTGACAAACATGTTGATAAATATGTGGATGCAAATTTGTATTTATTAATATCTTTAATTGGAAGTTAACCCAAACATGAGATTAGCTATGCTTTCATTATGTTTTCTTTATTGTCTGCCAATAAGCAAAATTAATTTAATCCTAAACAAATGAAAGTAATCGTTTGATAAAGTTAATCGACACAAAATACCGACTTGATACTTTACACTTTATTAACGAAAAGCTAAATAATTACAATGTATCCTAAAACCAATTTAAACTACTAAAAAGTGTGAAATATTCGTTTATAGATATGTACTACTCTACTAATTAGCTATCATGCCGCAACCTATCAATTTTTTACAGCATTACCGAAAAATTCACATCATACATTCGACCGACTCGTTATCCTTAATGTCTGTTTTGCGTCGCGGGTAGTTTAGCCCCTTAGTTCATGCTCTTACTTCCGTACGCAAACCCCACTCATCAGTGAATGGACATTTAAATAAAAATTCCCTTACTATATTTCTCCCCCACCACATTTACAATGCGAATCATTAACCCTCCATTCATTCGTTCATTCATTACAGTTAGGGTGGGACTTAATGTCCGGGCACTGAGGCTAGGTGCTCACGTACCATCCTATAATTCTCTTATTCCACTCGAGCGCTTGGTGTTTTCTATAAAGCCCAGTATTTTGCCCAGTGGAAACTTGAGAACCTTCTAGGGCTCCAATAGCTCTCTCCCGAAATATTCCTGCCTGAGTACCTTAAGTTCCTCACATGTCCAGATTACATGTAAACTCGTTTCCTCTTGTAGTTCGCATCTTCTACACCACGTTCGCTTACCCGCCTGGTTGTATAGTATGCTTTTTCAGGGGACAGGTCCAGTACCAACCCATGTAATGTTTTAACTTCTTCTTACTGCGTCTGAGTTGGTTATTAGAGAATCTAGCATCCTCATCCCCTATTAGCGCTTTAGTATGGAGTTGACTTTCAGTTGACCTCCATTAGGTCTTAGTAATTCCGCATACGGGCTCTGGGCCTATGAAGTGTCTTTTAGAGCTCTCCTTGGCTAGTTCGTTGGTTATTATATTGCCCTTTATATTCTCATTTAAAATTACCGTGGCCCTTTAGTGCCTAATACGACAGATTAGCCCTCATTTCCCAAAAATGTGTAGCGTTACCGATAAATTCCCTAGTCCACCTGCCATTTAAAGTAATATTCCGTCTACCCTGTCAGTTACTGTTAAGTTTACCCCTAAACATTCATTGCCGATTGTATCTACGTGAACCCTAGTCCAAAAGAATTTTGAACTGAAGAAAATTTCTATAGAATTAGATATTGAAATAAAAAAAAGTTGAGTAGCTTTTAAAATGGAAATTAATATGTGAATCCAGGTTTTTTCTTCATTATGGAATTCTTTGATTTGTTTGTTTTGCAAATGCTCCAATTTTTGATACTTATATTGACCTCTGCTATTACTTGTTAGAATTATTTTATTATTGCCATCATTTCCTATATATTTTTGTTTTTTTAATGAATAAATGGTTAAATAAAACACAATATTCTTTTAAAAAATCAAAGTGATAATGCATTTAGAGTAAATAAAATATATTTCCTTTATACAAAAGCCAAAGAAAACAAATACAAAAAAAATATTCAAAAGTTAATTTCTAGCAATGAATTACAAATTGTTGAAATAATCATTAATTATTAATGCCTGTGTCGTAGCAGGTACATCATCAACAGCATCATAATTAATCTCATGAAGTGTCCATTTAAAATTTCTTGATTTAATTTTTCTCCATTGATTTCCCCTTCACCCACATTTATGGCTATATTGTGCAATACTGAGGTACCAACTACTACTACCATAAAGATATCCAGCTTTAAGTGACAACCATATGCCAGTATTGGAAAACATTCTTCTTAGAAACATGCTTTCAATGACATTCCGTGTTGTAAATAGCTTTCATTATAACGATTTTTCACAAGTGTTTCAGAATTTAACAGTGGGGTCAAAATATGTTTTTGAGGCATATCCACTGTGTTATGGAAAAGAATGGATCGTAAAGTGTGTATTCCCTGGCCATCGTACTACGATATCCATTATTTTAAATTAGCATCATATAAAATGTGAATTTATAGAAAGATAACCTTTCCTATTACGAATACTCCGGGTAATTCCCACCTGAAACCACGAGTAATCCTCAAATACATTTATTGTGTTTTTATTTCGGGAATAATATTTGATTACTTGGACTTTCTAAAACCCGCCAAAATATACACTTCTTGCACGCCGCTATTCCTTCTCCTAATCTTCAATGTGAACACTTCAATTAACTAGCTATTTCAATTTACAGTCACAGATATTTGTATTGTAACCAAACCGCATAATCTATAATTGCCTATAAACACGATTGTAAACAAGGAAACTACGCTTGCGCCAACTTTAATTATGAGTTAAGTCGTACCTTGGGTACTGATTAAAGATCAGAAACGAAAGAAGAAAGGAAAAACACGAATTAAGGATTTAATTATTAGTTAAGCAGTCGGTGCATAAGGAGAAATTAAATTCTATTCATTTGCACTTAAATGTTTTAAATATAAGCTTAAATCACAGACGAGTTAGCAAGACAGCGTAAACCTTTTCGTCCCCTGCCTCCCTTATAGCGTCTCTACGAAATTTAGTTTCCCTCAAACGTAAATATTAGTAATATACTCGAAATAATGCACGCTGCGTCAGTCGAAATAGATGAATACGCATTCGTTCCTAGCCCGCCTTTATTTTATTGACTAACTTCTTTTCTTTCATTACAGATACTAAGCCGCCATGGGGGCTATGTTTCGCAGTGAAGAAATGGCTCTGGCCCAGTTGTTTATACAGCCAGAAGCCGCATACCAATCCATCTCCGAGCTAGGAGAAACGGGCACAGTGCAATTTAGAGACGTAAACATTTCTCTATTAATAGTGTTTTAAATCTAAGGATGTCATCTTCGTTGTAGTTAAATGAGGAGGTGAACGCCTTCCAGAGAAAGTTTGTGACGGAAGTGAGGAGATGCGATGAGATGGAAAGGAAGTTGAGGTACATCGAAGCCGAAGTGAAGAAGGATGGAGTGCACATTCCCGACGTGTTAGAGCTACCTAAAGCCCCGAATCCAAGAGAGATCTTCGATTTAGAGGTAGGATACAACATTTAAACATTTACTATGGTATTCCTTATCTCCAACTTTACTATACTGGGTGAGTTTTTTTTTCTCGAGAGAACGGAATATCTCTAAAACACTGCATCAAATCAAAAAAGATCTTAATAAGATTTATTATAATGTAGGGGGCTCACTGAACTCAATCTCCCAAGCAATTGTAGGGAGCTAAAATTTTACGCAGGTTATTACCTTCATAAAGAACAACTTTTGCATTACTTTTCAGTTCGATACCTCCAGGGAATCTTTCATTTTTATTAACGACATTAAAATTTTATTTTTTCGGAATTATTATAGAAACCAGTAAAAGCGGTGTAAGGAAGTCTAATACCGATTGATACAAAGTGTATTCTGCTTGGTTTCTAGTTACAAGAGTGTTCTATTAAAGAATGAGGAAAAAAACATTTGTGGAAAACGTAAAGTCGAATACCTCTTGTGACCACCATGGTTGATAAAAAACATTTGAATCTTACCCTAATCTTAGCTAATCCACACAAATTTTTTTATTGTTTTTTGATGGCGTTTGGACGTAGGAATACTCTTTTTGGGATAGGTAATTTTTGAATCTTTGATGAGAAGCAGTTGTAAGAAAGCCACAAAATAAATTACTTTCAGAATCTGGAGAAGAATGGAGTGTGATTAGAGACCTTTCATAATCTAAATATACATAGGGAGTTCTTTATTTAAAGTGATGAATTATACCGTGGCACTTTTTTAATGAAACACACTATATTTGCTAGAGGTACACGATTGACATTATATTACGTTCCCGAAATGTCAATTGATAACTAGAATACAGCCAAAGTAATAAAAAAACGGACTTACTAGTATCTTATATTCAGTTATATTTTTCTTTCAAACTCTTTCATCACAACAAATTGGATCAAACTTTCACAAAACAATGCTGGGGTATAGGAACGTATTTGACGAAAGTTTGGTGAGTATGCTCGAAAGGATGACCCCATTTCTGGGGGTCCCAAAAATGTTGTCATTTTTTTTAACTAGTTAAAATTATGATAGTGGGGTCAAAATTTTTTAAATGGAAGTACTAGCCAAACAAAATATTTCTGTAAAACTTTAAATCGATTGATGACAAAGAGACGGAGATAAAAAATAAAGTAGTTTGGAGGTTAATTGCTTCTATCATGGATGCCATCCTGTTCCCATATCTGCTCCAGTCGTTTTGCTTCTCCCTTTGTTCCTTCCTTGAGAGGTACTCTTACTTTGGAAATGGAAGGCTTCTTATGGAGGCCCTGCTCCAATTTCTGTTTATTAGCGGTGTCGTCCCGCTAATAAACGTCCTTCCTCCATGGTTGATCCCACGAGTAGCTAAGGAAGAAAAGGTCCACCTCCACAGAGCCTCGCCTGCAGAAATAAGGCTAAATACAATGGGGTGCCCCAAGGTTGCACTAGTAGACTGGTCTTCTATCCAGTCACGCATCCCATCAGCCTAGTCCGCCACTTTAGGTTTTTGTTGAGGTTGTCTCCTTTCGGTCAGTGCAGTTAAGCCAAGACCCCCATCCCTTTTGGGGCCCGGTTTAACAGTTGGGCTTTCGGTAGCCGAAAGCAACAACTGGCATCGGTACAAGCCCTTAGCCACAACACGACAGCCGGGCGAGGGGGGAGTGGCTCACGGCAACGGTCTTCATTCACCCTGTTTCGCTTTTAAGCAGAGAGGACGAACTTATAGCCGCCACTAACCATCTTGTCTTGAGCGAACCCTGACAAGATGGCCTTTCTCCTATCTACCACCCCGGGAACGCGCCTGGTAGGTACTCCCAGCCCCCAGGTAGCTTACCTTGGTACATCCTTTCTAATCATTTTCGGCTTTCTTATAGCGCTGCTTATAATACATTATGCCACGTAATGAACACTATGGTGGGTTCCTGTTACTGTAATATGGTATCTTTTATCACCTTTTACGTTTACGAACGCTATAGATGATTCATTTGCTTCCATTTCCATTACCTTATAATTTTCAAATTTAAGCCAAAACCACAGGCCAAAATACAAATTATAACCTATACCAAAAAGCGTAAGATTTGTCAGTTTTTGAGTTGCACCCGTATTGTTCCTTTGAGTAACACCGGCACAGTAGAGTGAATTACATTTGAAAAGTTCCCTTTTACAAATAGAAAGCACTATGTAATGAAATGTTTCCTGACATTTAATCCAACTACAACCTCAAATTGTCACGTTGTCTAGTCATTCAGTTAGTGATACAATCTAACCAACATAAAACTTATTCTAATTTCTTCGTCATCAAAACTAATAACCATTACTTTGAAGGGTACTAAATACCCATTTAACACAGAATGTGTTAAATATGCTATTTTTATACGTATCACACAGCTTGGTAAACCGATGCTAAATTACGTAATATTTGCACAGATTTTATTGTGCCAGTAAGGCCAAACATAATTCAAACGTCGTTAAAAATGTGACGTTATAAATTAGGGTCAATTATATGGAACACAATAAATAATAATCACATTATGCGTTAAAACGATTTGACGGCAATAAATACTTGAAAATTATCTAGACGGTGCTGAATACAATTATTCGGATATTCTTTATCTGCCACTTTATAAATCTTTTTTATCATTGTCGCTTGGTATTTCATACAAGTGTTTGTGCTTACACTTGGCAGGTAGACCTGGCTTAATGTGGTGCATGCATAGCGGACATCTAATCAGTTAAAATCGCTCTTTAAAACTGATTGATGTGCAATAGCGTAAATGTTGCAATATATTGGAATATATCCTAGAAGTTTATTTAATTGTATCGTTTCCAGCTATACTTTAGTCTATTTTAAAAGGATACACTGAGAAAAGAGATTGCATTAAATGAAAAGTTTTATAACTTTTGGTTTTTATCATGTTCAACGAAAAGAATACCTTTTCTCAGAAAAAGTGTTGATTTTAATTGAAAGTAGCGTGCTGTTTTGCCGGAAGACTATTTTCTTCTTAAATACATATTTTTTAACCAAAAGTAACCGTAATTAAATGGAATGCACCTTAGTTTTGATTAATATTTTATAATGTCTGTATAACTTCTGTTTAAGTAAGACAATACACATTACATATTATATTGTTTTGTTATGTATTGTAACAAATTTTTAGTTTCTTTAGTATTAGTATATTATTGAATAATAAACAGTATTTTAAATAAAAAAGCCGAACGTTTTGGTTTATTTGAGTGGACACGCATGTATACATTGATTTAAAACTTTTGCCTTTTAGCGGAAAATGCAAGCACCTGTATTCAAGCTGAGTGCTTTTTTACGCGGAAGTATTTTAGTTTTATTCATGTTTCCACGTGCATAAGTCTCAGATACACAAACAATAATGAACAAAAGTGAATATTTTTCGCGCGAGGTTAAAGAAACTTCAGAGATAATTGGAATCTTTTCAGTTAATGCTGATTTACTTATACTATACTATATTATTTATTGACAAAACTACAAGCCTGATAGTATGTACATTGTCAAAAAGACTGTATCATCGATAAATGTTCTTCCTACAGCCTCGCAGGTTAAATTTATCTTCACTCTTCGTGGTCAATGTAAGGTATTGGGGCTTGAGAGATTACTACTATTAGAATTTAGATTATAGCTGAAATTATGTGTTAATTACTGAGAATTTTGATGACACATTTATAAGCTAAGGACCTTTACAGTAGTACATAGTGTTTGAAGGTTTTAAAACTGTTATACACGGGAAAAACGATCTTGTTGTTTTCAACCATTTTTCATGCATTTGGTTACAGTTACTAAATTATTACTTGATTTAGGAATATTAAAAATATTCCTGTATTCAATCAAACATATAATTTGGTTAGTAGATTTATTTGAAGCTAGCGCAGTATTTATTAATTTAACTAAATATTTACAAGTAAAAATAAATATCGCATTTTATTTTCGTATAGCAGTTTTCTCCCCATACAGCACAGCAGATGAGCAGATATACTTATGTGTAATAGAGAAGTTGTCGCATAGATGGCGCATCTCCTATTTCATACCACCAACAGTTAATATTTCGCACAAAATAGGCTGGAAACTACCATAGTAACATACTAATTTGGTATATTTTCCAAATCAACACCTGATAGGAGTCATCGCCATTGAAAGGACGATTTTCTTTAACGGCACACTAGAGTGCCTAAGAGGATGGGTCACTGCGACCAACTCTCCAATACTACTCTAGGGTTTATCATCATCATAATCACTCCTTAGTATATAGGTTTTTGGAGATAATTCATTTTTATTTCGATTAAAAATGATCACGGAATTTTGTTGTGTTTACGGTTAAGTCTAAAATTATTAGTCGTCCAAATTTGCTCCCCTGTACGTAGGTAGATTCAACCATCAGAAATTGGTCTCCCAAATTAGGTACTTTTTCACCCTAAGTTCAAACCAAGACAAAATAGGTCCTAACAGGACCGGATTACCAAAACTAATAAAGTTAACAATCGAAAGAAAAGTCAGCTTACCAGTGACCTAAAGATGACGCCACTAAATTAAATGAATGCCGGTTTAACGTTACTGCTTGTAAAACCCTTTTCAGGAAAATATCGATGCAACGAACACTTCTCCTGACGGCCCCAGGTAAAACAGAAAATGCACTCGATATTGGAGGTTCCTCACGTGACAATATCCCACAACAAACGTGGTAACTAATAAAATTTTCACGGAGCAACTTTAACAGAGCGTGTGATGTTACGAAGCATCTCTATGCGTCTCCCTTGCTTAGCGAGAAGGCGGAACAGAAGATGCGCAAGGTGAATTAAATCAGTACTGACAAACTAAAAATGCGAAGTAATTCACGCAAAAGAAAAGGTTTTAATGAACGAAACTTGAACTAATAATTGAACAATAAAAAGCTATTTTAACGGACAATGAATTACTAATAATTTTAATATAAATAAGAAAAATTAATCGTGATAGTCAAAAGTAATTGACTATCACGATTAAGATGCGTTGGAACCAGCAAGACATACGAAACTGCTGCTAGATGGCGTTGCCGGGTCAAATTCTTAATTTAATTAAACAATAATCTTTAAATATAATTCATAAACGAAACGATCGCGATCCCCCGGCAACAAGTTCACATAATCACGAGTCTATTGTAAATCGATCAGCTATCAGTTATTATTAAATGTGCCCATGGAACGACTTTCGTTATCTCCCAGCATTTGCCAAGGACATTGATTACACTATGTAACAATTTCTATTAATTTTTTGTCTTTGGGTTGTAACTACCATTTCCTATTTCCTTATGTCAGAAATGTATAAAAACAGTCGATTATTTCCCACAAACTTTGCTTTTATGACCAAGACAATGATATTTTAAAATTTACAAGCAAACCCAAAATGAGAAGTACATATTATGTCGTTCGACGTGGAATACGGGAACTAAAGGCATCAGTGACGTGAGTGAATTCATTTACGATAGGAACGACAATAAATATGTCTGTCAAAGTGACAAGTATATGCATTTTCGGTTTTAGATTTGCTTTTTTTTTTGAAAACAAAACGAAAATATCACAATGAAGATGTCTCAACCACTCAACCTGCTTTGATAATTTATTGCTATATTGTTCAGGCGCTATTTTAAATTTTGACAGATCCAATGTTCCAACGTCCCTCCATTCGAAACGTGTACACTCTTAAAGCTGATATAATAGACTCATCCCACGATTTCAGCGCTCAAAACGATGTGTATATGTACTTCTCATTTCACTATACCTATTTTCTAATTAGATGATGGCTTCCAGAGGTTGCAAACATGAAGCAAACGCGTTTTGCTATGTTTGTGGTCAGTATATTAAGACAAGAGGTTGGTATAGGGGAGAAAAGAGATCCGTGAGATTTGCAATCCAAGCATTTGGCGGGAACCCACTGACCACCCGAGCAACTGCTACTTTTGCATTGTGGACCCTTCCAAACGCTGTACTGGCAAAAATGCACTTGTTGTCATGTATCCGGATCTTCCTTCATCCATGGCCCCAGTATTGCACAACCCTCAGCTTCCATTACCTGCTCCTCCTAGATCAGGCGTCTTCAATCAGCAACAGCGAGTCAGAGTGTGAAGAAAATATTGTAGAATCAGATGACGATTTCATATATGGAGATGATGAGAGAGACCCATACTATCCCAACCAAAAAAAACATCAACGACTTAGTTAGAGATCTTGGACTCTCCAAGTCCACTGCTGAGATTTTGACTTCTAGGCTGAAGCAGTGGAACTTGCTGGATGAAACTGCGCGAGTCGTAGATCAGAGAAAGCGTCACCAAACTTTTTCTAGCTTTCTCGCCTTTCTAGATGGGCTCTGCTTTTGCCACGATGTGACTGGGCTATTTGAAGCAATTGGAATCGTCTATAATCCAAATGAGTGGCGTCTCTTCATTGACAGCTCTTTAACAAGCCTCAAAGCAGTACTGCTGCATAATGGTAATAACTTTCCATATCTTCTCCTGGGTCATTCAGTGCACCTCAAAGAGGATTACTTTAACATCAAGACCTTGTTGAAAGTTTTGAAGTATGACAAGTATGGGTAAGAGGTCATCGGCGACTTCAAAATGGTGTCATTCCTCATGGATCTGCAAGGTGGTTTCACCAAATTCCCATGTTATCTGTGTCTTTGAGACAGCACGTACACCAATGCACACTACAACAAGCGCGACTGACCACAGAGGACAGAGTTTTCTATAGGGGAAAACAATATCAAATGGGAGCCACTGGTAGACCCTCTAAAGGTGCTGATGCCACCACTGCACATAAAGTTGGGGCTTATAAAACAATTTGCGAAAGCTCTAGGTACGGAGTCAGCAGCCATGAAACACCTTGAAAAATTATTTCATAAACTATCTGAGGCGAACGTCAAAGCCGGTGTCTTCGTAGGACCCCAAATTAAGAAGATTCTCGACTGCGATGATTTTGCTAAAAACCTCACCCGTAAGAAGAAAATATTGGAGATATACACTGTGTCCACTTAAATATGAGACTAATGAGAGCAAAAAAAATATTATTGAATTTAGAAATATATTTGGGGTTTAAAATTAACATTCGTAATTTTGCTATAATTAATAAAAAAAAAAAAGAAATTGTCTTGAGAATAAATCACCCTTATTTTTAAAGATATGAAGAAGTTCCATTAGAAAAAAAGTATCTCAAATTCCTAAATATGCCAAAATACCAACTTTCAAGTAAAAATCGAAAAAACACATTTTTACGAAAAAGAAAATTAAAAAAGTATTTTTTCAATGTTTAGCTCATATTGTGTGATTTTGTAGAATTCCATTTCTTTGATTTCTACTTTGAAAATTTGTATTTTGGCACATTTAGGGAGTTGAAGTACTTTTCGCTAATGGACCTTTTTGGTATCTTTAAAAATAAGCGTGTTTTATTCTCAAGACACTTAATTTTTTACTTAATTTATAGCAAAACCACGCATTTTAACTAAGTTTGAATATAAAATATGTTTTTAAAGAAGCACCAACTTTTATTTTACATAATTTTTTTTTATAAATTCAACAATAAAAATTTTTCCCATTTGTTTCATACTTAAGTGGACATACGATATACTAATGTGGGTATATTTCAAATTTTCGTTGTCCTAGTCACAAAAGCAAAATTAGAGGGGAATAAAAGTATTTTTCTATTGTTTTGAAGCATAAATAAGTTGGAAATAACGCTTACTACTCAAGGACAAAAAAACGTGTTACATAGTGTTATATATAATACACTTATATAAAATCAATGGTCACGGAGTAAGGGAAAACCATGGCAAAAACCTTACTCTGGGAAGATCTGGGAAGAAGTCCCGTCCTAGCGTAGCTGTTAGCTTTTTCACACATTGGAAGTTGAAACAGGAAAGAAGTAATGACCTAAAAACAAACAAAACAACAGCGGTACCTATTCTAATACTTAACAATAACATAATTTAATTATTCTAACCAAGAGTAATTAAATTAAAAATCTGTATTTTAAATATTTGTAGTTTAACAGTAATTCCGACCACTAAAGAGTATAAAATATTCATTCAAAAAGCACGTGCTACCCTAAGGAGCTGTTACTAGACAACACAATTCAAAGATGGCGGTCGGCTGTCTAGCGGACCGTTTTTTAAGTACATAGCGCGCGTTCCAGTGTTTTATATAGTTCGTTGCTCTTCACTAGCTCAAATGGTAGAGCGTTCGTTCGGTGAATGAGACTGTGTAGGTTCGAATCCTGTGTGAGGGGAAAATTTTTCGTGGGAAAAATTCCGAAAAATTCCTTCAAAAAATTCAGTATAGTAATTAGCAGAAATACACTAATTCGTTACAGTAAAAATAGTCTGAAATTTCTTTTTGATACACAGTTATTTAAGTAAAACCTCAACACAAATTGCTTTTTTGATATAAAAATAATGTAGCTTTAATTTAACTACCTTATAAGATCCAAAATAGTGCAAAACACACACACAGTACATAGTTTTCAAAATCTTTGGACGCGGACTTCCCGCTCTCTGAGGACCCTCCTGTAGGAAGCCCCTTTTCAGCCTTTCAGCAGAGGGCTCCAGGAGGGCCAGTCGGGACCTGATAATGACGTAATATGTAGCGCAACTTTGATCACCTATACCTACAAAACGTTGTATATACTTTTGGAATTTTCACCTCGAGCAACCTATACAATAAGCTAGATTTTTTTTTTCAAAGAATTCATTCATTCATTGCGTGTGAATGGTATTACTGCAGTAAACAATAATATCAGAAACCATAAGCAGATAATACCGACTGCACGGTAGATAGTAGGAACAAAACATGCCACTGTCTTCGTAGTGCCTCGAAAGGCCAGCCTATTTCCTTATGCAGTGGTCAACCGCGCTTCCTGTACTGATAACTTGAAATGTTTCTTTCTCGTATCAAAATCGGCGTTATCTGTTTTCAGTTGCATTATCTATCTCCACTTATCCGTCTTTTATGAGTAGGGATAACTATATTCGCAAAATGTAAATACGGTACAGTAGGTCGCCGCGAATTAGATATTTTTATTAAGATGCGTTACGTCATTTAATATTCGACCATTGAAAGAAAGAGTTGTTTTCGCCTGAAAAATAATTACTATTATAGTTTAACGATATTTTTTGCCGTATTTGTTGAATGTGTTTACATTAGGGCTTTCCACATTATAGTAAAAGTGTAGAAACTTTGGGCATCTAGACAATCCAGTCAAATTGTGGGCAGTTTTGGTTTCTTCTACTCTATATGTTTTTTTTTTTGGATGCTGCAAAATTTCGTGTAATGCAAAAAAGTTAAAAATATCTCATTTTTGGCAGCACTTATCAATTAAAAAATTTTTTACAATTACGTTTAAAATCATTTAAATTATTAATGTTTCTCATATCAGAGGCAAGCTATTGTATAATCTGGCAAAACTATACTTTGGAGACTTCTCGAAAAGAGCCGTAAGGTGTCTGGGCAGTACACAAATATTACATTGTCTAGTTTGGTAGTTCCTTTCGTCTATAAGATATAAATAACTATTTTTTTTAAACATGTATCACTGCCTTGTATATGTATATACTCGGCAGCGTTAACAGCTTGTAGGCACGAAAGAACTACCTACAGCTATCACCAGACCCCAATCTGAACATCAAGCGCAAATTCTTTATGTGCAATGAATACACGCCTGTAACTGTGCCCGTCCCCACATCAAGATGTTGTAAGAGATGGCAGAGTATACCAATGAGTAATATACACACAACAGGGAGTCACTATCTAACACTGATTTTAGCTGGAAAAGAGCAAAATAAGCTTGATTAAGCTGCTTGCACACTTGTGATGTATGTTCGACAAATTTAGGTTGCTGTCAACTATGATACAAGAAAACTTTACCGATTTGACAACGGTATCGTAAAGTCAGCATACCTTCTCTGGTGAAAATGCACATATTGGTTTTGTCTTTGTTTAGAATCAGTCTTTCGCACGCACACAGCTCTCAAACTCACATGTAAACGCGACAAATTCTGCTCAGATTTCTCAATGAATCAGAAGACACGGCAACCGTGTATCATCAACAAATAATAACTACATGACAAAAACAGTTAGGAGAGCATATAGATTTCACGATTAACCTAAAGAAGATGCAGAACATTGCTACAAGAGCCGCTAGACCACCCAGGCTGTATGGAATACCAAAAAACTAAAGAAGGGTGCCATTAAGACCGATTGATAAGCAACATTGGATCACCGACCTAAGATTTGTCGAAATATTTAGCTAACTTACAAAGCCATATACCGGACAAAACTGCAACGTATGTGAAGAATTCGAAACATTTCGTGATATTCTGTCTACGCTAAAGACTGAACCTACAGACATTTTATTAAGTTTCACATTATATCGCTGTTCACTAACATACCCACGGAGGACGCACTGGCCTTACTTCCAGAACTTGGACTACAAGAAGACATCTTGAATTAGTGAAACTGTGCTTATCCACGACATACTTTTGTATGAAGGAAAATACTACGAGCAGAAGAACGGAACAGCAATGGGAAGCCCTTTATCACCAGTAATAGCCAACTTGTTTATGGAAGCATTTGAAGAAGAAGCCCTAAGTTCCAGCGATATGAACCCAATGTTGGCTGCGATATGTCGACGATACTTTTGTAAATATGGCAACACGGAGAAGAAAAACTACAACAGTTCTTGGAACACATAAACTCACAGCACCCAGCCATCAAGTTTACCATGGAGAAAGAACAAAGTGGAATCTCCTTTCCTGGATGTTATGGTTAAGAAAACAAAAGAGGAAGCTACAGCACGCAGTATTAGTTATAGAAAGAAGACGCACACCGATAGATATCTGCATGCAAGATCTCACCATCATCCGATGCAGAAGAAGACATTAATACAAACATTGCTATCCAGAGCCGAAACAATCAGTGACGAACAACATCTTACCAGTGAAAAGATGCATTTGGAGACAGCACGAAAGAAGAAAGGTTACACTGACATCGAATAAGGAGAGCCACTAAGAAGAAGACGACACTGGAGACAACTACAGAACCACGAAGAGGGATGGCGTGTTTACCTTACATAGCAGGAGTCATCGACAAAGTAGGCCGAATTTTGAAGAAACGTAACGTACAAGTACGCTTCGGGACTGCAACGTCGATCCAGCAGTATCTACCGACCGCAAAGGATAAGATACCCAAGGGGCACACAGAAGGTATCTACAAGATAACATGCCAATGCGGACAGTGCTACGTCGGACAAACAGGAAGAACCATCGACATAAGAATAAAAGAACACGAGAGGGACGCAAGATTAAGAAGGACCGAGCAATCAGCGGTGGTAGAACACATGCACGACGGATGGATTTCAAGAATGTAAAAGTAATAACTACCACCAAGAACTACGGGAAAAGACTCGTCAGGGAAGCCATAGAAATAGAGAAGAATAAAACCGTTAACAGAGAAGGAGGGTACCACCTTAGCAACACGTGAAAGAGCCTACTACGAGTCGTCACGCTCAATGGAGCGGAAACTACACGGTTGGATGCACCAGGGGCGCATATTAGAAGAATGTCGGACCATGGAGAATCAGTTCAGTTATCCTGAAGAAGCTGTCAGTATGAACAGCGAAACGTCGAGCGAAAGTTTTGACACACGGCAAAGCCCGCAAGAAGCTGTTAGTTATAATATTACATGAGCATTTGAAATAAACTGCGGTAAGTTATTTATATATAGTAAAAAAGAGCAAGGGACCAAGAACCGAGCCTTGTGGTATACCGAGACTAACTGACTCCAACTCCGACTCGGCCTCCCGTAATACAACCTTCATTTTGCGATTAGTTACAAAAGATGTTATCCAGCCTGGTAGAGGTTCACGTATACCAAGCCGATACAATTTATCCTGCAGGAAGCGAGGGTCAACACTATCGAAAGCTCTAGTCAAATCAAAAAAAAAAAACACCAGCCTTTGTCAAGGTTATCGTATACGTATTGTATAAGGTCAATACTGGCCATTTCAGTCGATTTATTTTTCTGAAACCCATACTGTCTGGGAGACAAAATTTGGTATCTGTCTAACAAGGGAACCTCGCGAACTGTAAATCGCAGATTTAGATGAAACTTTGTCAGTTTGTAGACTCCATAGAATGTTACTTAAGGACGCTTTCCGTTGCTGCGGAACTTCAACTTTAGGGGGTGCAATTCATCTTACAATTTAGCCCAAATTTGGTTTTTTCTGAATAACTTTAAAATGATAAGAGATAGGAAAAAAGTTTCAATGGCGGTCTTGTACCGTTTAGTGAGCCCTTTCGATTGGTGTTAGATATTTATATACAGGGTGTTCCAATAAACGTGGGAATGACGTATGTTGTGCTTATTTTATGGAATTTCAGAAATCGGTTATAATGGCCTTTTTTGTGATCAAATAGTCTATAGAAAGGTAATTTAAAAAGTTATACTGGGTGTCCGCAAAAATATAAATTTTAGCATATTTCCTTATTTTAAAGAGATACTCTGTATACCGTATGTCGCTGCATTGTATGTCGAAAATCACTGTAAACTTATACCAGGAGCTGAATAGTTATATGTGAGTTTTCCAGTTATACGCGTTTAGATGTATGTAAGGTTATATTTTCCCGAAAGCAGGCAGATGAAAACAATTGGTCACATAGTACACTAATGTAACTACTACATGTAAGTAATTAGTGATTCTTGAACAAATGACAGATTCAAAGATTTTGGAAAAAGCACTCAATATTGAAATAGGTCTATAATTCAATAAACTGGTACGGTCACCTCTTTTAAAAATTGGGATTACATTTGCAATTTTCAGGCTAGAAGGGAACACCCGCTCTACAATATCTACAAATTCATAAATAAAATTACTTTGTATTAATTAATTATTTGTGCTGCTGAATATCAATCGAGAAGTACCTAATTCATTGGCTATTGTAGTTATCCTAGGAAACATTGATGCTGATAGAAAGAAGAATTATGACTTCAAACATTATGTCTATAAATTTGATTATAATAAAAATATATTTTATTCCATTCCCTCTAAATCGTTTCTTTTATTTTTCAGGCCATTTGGAGAAGACCGAGAGCGAAATCAAAGAACTCAGCGAGAACGCTGTTTCCCTGAAGTCGAATTACCTGGGTTTCATTGAACTGAGACAGGTTCTGGAGAAGACGAACGGCTTTCTAGTCGAGCAGGATGAAATGCACACGGCAGATATCGCGCAAAAAAATCAGGAGGACACCCATGTTGGGACCGCTAGGGGCCGACTCGGTTTCGTCGCCGGCGTCATAAACCGAGAAAGAATTCCCGCATTCGAACGTATGCTCTGGCGTATATCCAGAGGCAACGTCTTCTTGAGGCAGGCCGATATAGCGGAGACTCTAGAAGATCCCGCTACGGTAAGCTCGCACCCATATATACGAGAGTTGTCAGTATTCCTCGCGGTTCTAACCTAGCAGACATCTAAAATAAATTTTCCAAAACAATATATCACATTTGTTACTTACCTAATAAATAAAAGTCCAAACTTGATTTCTGTAGCTGCATTCATAGATAATATAGATGGCTTTCTTCTGTACAAAACTTTAGTAATTTAAACGATCTCAGTGAAGACAGGTACAAATACAGCGCTGGCGCGGTAGGAAGATAAACTAACTGAAAGCGCGCGTATTTTGAACCGCTGATCTACATTTGATATTATCAATATTACAGTTAAATACTGCAACAACTCTAAAAAATTAGATTTCGAATTGCGTCCAATCTAAATACATATTATTTAAAATCAATAAGTGTATGCAAATTCATCTGTAATTTTTTAGAGTTGTTACAATATTTAATTGCGGTATTGATACATAATATAAATATATATACATAACTTATGTGGACATTTGAACTATTAATGAGTTAATTGCTTAGTGGTGTGAATTCCGAGATTATTAAGAACAATTTTAAATTTAGTAATAATAACAAGAATAATAATAATAGAACTTTATTTTCAACATTACATGATATGAAAACTAGTCAACAAAAGAGAAAATAGCAAACATTGTAAAAGACAATAGAAAAAGAAAATATATATATAAAATATAACTTTCGAAATACAGTCTTGCATTAAGTATTAGATAGCATTTAGAATTATACTTCTTGCTAGTTATGACAACAAATATAACTATATTAAAAAAAAACAATTTTCATGTTAAAATTACCTGCAAGTAATTTATAATGATCCAATGTCATAAAAGAATTTTCCTGAGTGGGCGCTATTGTAAAACCTAAAAATTTTAAGTTATATTGCCTCTTTCCTCCTGATAGAAGTGCTCTTCACTCACCTGGCAAATTTACAGTTAGTAAACTACGTTCCTTTAAGCCAGACTTGCTATAATATTTTGGGTCGATTTTACAAACTTCATGGAAATGCAAATGGCAAACTCGATATTTCTTGTGAACTTCTTGAGGTGGTAATATCTTTAGTTTAGCATTGCCAATCCTCTTAATTCATTCATTATATACCTTGAAATTGCAACATATGTAAAAAAATATATCCAACTGAGTAAGTAGAAAGAAAACTCACCAATTCATCGGTACATGGAAATCGATAAAGTTTTTCTTCTTTGGATGTATTCCTACATCCAGAAACACAACACTGTAGAACCATTTTCTATAATCAATTTTTAATTCTGTAATTAATGCATCACTTTGGTAGCAAAAAGTATGTACTTACGAAAAATAATAAATCTTCCAAACGCTAAAACTAACAAGGGTACTATATTTTAATGACTTATATACCTAAAACTAACTGATAAGTCTTTTAAACACCACATGATCTGTACCATACTTACAAAAACTAATAAAACATAAAACTCTTAAATAAAAAACGTCCAATATCGTTAAGGAATTATAAAACCTGAAATTGACGATTCCACAGTAAAAATCACAACCACGTTACTTCTATCATCCATCATACTTACAAAAATAAATAAAACTTGAAAACTCTTAAATAAATAACGTCCAAAATCGTATAATGGACTTCCACAGATTCTACACCTAAAATTTATGATTCATTTGTATAATTTAAGAATACTCCTCAATTATATTCATTCATTACAAAAACTTCAAAATACAATTGTTCTAAAAAAAACGCAAACTGCTGTTTTTCTGCTCTAAAATATCACAATAAACATAACCACAACCGTCAAAACAACAAAAGAATACAAAATGGCAATTGGCAAAGGCTAATGACGCATACTAGGCAGACGCGCTCTCTAACATATCCTGTAAATAAATGTAAATATGCATATTTAAAAAAGTTTGAAATTTCGCGGTAGCGATTTGGCGGCATTTACATCAGCGCTTTGCGGGTGGAAGATACACAACTACAATATTTGACCTTGGGTATTTAGATGGATCCCCCTGGCTGCATTTCTTAAAAGGTTATGTTAAATAATAATAATAATTTATTGTCATGACCAATTACAATTGGTATCGACATTGTCATTCCTATGGATTTATATATTGAACATAAATTTTACAATTATATACATATATTAACAGATTATAATAAACAATGTAAAAATGTAAAAATGTAAATGGGACAGTACATCACATAAGAAAATGGTATTAAAATACTCGTCACAAATGAATATAAGCCAACTAAATATCTTTGTCATTAAAATATTCATCTAGTAAGTAGTAGCACTTCCGATTCAACATACTGCTGTGAACTGATGGTCCAAGCATATAAGTAAAGAAAAATTAAAAATGACAAAATTAATTTAGCTAGCCCAGCAAAAATGAATCCAAAAGGGCGCCAGAGACTCCTAAATCTCAAGAATTATAAAAAATAATAGGGGGGCTGCAAAAAAGGACTTCATTAAAATCCCAAAAATGAAATGGCAGATTCAAAAATAAAAAACTAGTGATTTTAAAATGATATTACAATCATTAACTTTATTTTAAAAAAAAAAAGAAAAAAAAAACATTTGATACAAATTTGCAGGAGAAATGAAAACCATAAATATAGGATTCTGGCATAAAACAAACCTGCATAAGATTCTACAATTTAAAAAGGACAATGCAAATCCTTTAGCAAACAAAATGGTGAATTCGTTCTAGAAGGACTTTCCAGTACCACAAAAAATATCCACGTGGTTTTAAAAATTCAAAGCAAACTAAAATTATACTCAAATGACGTAAGAAACAAGAAAAATTAACAATGAAATAAAAAACAAGCTCAACAGCTTCACTTCACCTGCCCCGAGGTGATAAAATAAAATTAAATTGAAAATAACTAACAAAAAACGGAAAATTTAAACTCTAAACGCGCTTACTTCTAAAACGAATAATATTAAAAAGCCTTACATGTAATGTGCACAAATATATAATGTTGCTTGATTTCTCTAAAGCGTTTGACACCATTAATCACAGGATGTTGTTATCGATATTTCATTTCATGGGCTTTAGTGATGATGCGATGAATGATGCGTAACTATCTTAGCAACAGATCCCAGGCAGTGCGTTTGCGGACAAAATTTCTAGTTTATTTCAGTGGATGCTGGTGTACCTCAGGGTCCATTTTGGGCCGTGTTGTTAACCATGACACTTCAGAACTAGACTCACAAATTTTAAATTGTAAGTTTCATTTTATGCAGATGATACGCAGTGTATAAGTCATTTGTACGCTGGGGTTACTGAGGCATGTGAACTAATTAACCAAGACCTAATGAATATAGCTAGTTCTCTCGCAAACACTGCTTGCAGATTAATCCGTTAAAGTCATATGTAATGTTATTTTGCAAAAATCAACACCGACCCGTTCTACTAAAAGATATAGCTATAGAAATAAATGGTATCAGGCTGGCCATTGTAAACGAAGTAAAAAACCTTGGGCTTTGGATAGACAATGACTTACGTTTTAAAAAACAAGTTACACACTGCCTCCAGAAAGCCTATGCCACACTAAAGAATATTTACCAGTTAAGACATGTGCTCCATCGGGGTATAAAGGTGCTTCTAGCGAATTCATTGATTCTCAGCCATGTTAATTACTGTGACGTAGTATATGGTTTAGCGTTAGACTCAGCTGACAAGTATCGTTTGCAGAAACTTCAAAATTCCTGTCTACGGCTGATATTTGGTATTAGAAAGTATGACCATATAAGTCATAAGCTGAAAGAGTTGCAGTGGCTTAATATGATTAATAGACAGAAATTGCATTGCTTACGTTTTACCACAATATCATTATAACTCAATCGCCGCATTATTATTTGAAAGATTAACATTCAGAACGGACGTGCACACTCTAAACCTACGACATAAAGGCCTACTTACACCACCTTTTCATCGCATGGAGCTTTTTAAACGATCGTTTTCCTATAATGTTGCACATTATTACAACGAGCTACCTGAACAGTTCAAGACGCTTGATCGGTCCAGTTTCGGAAGAACGTTATATCGTTTCTTGTTTGAAAATCAATAATTACTTACTTGTTGACTTATTTAACACTTATGCTCTATTTGTACTTTAGCTGTCGGATTAACCACAATTGTATTTTTTTTATGTATGCATACACATATCTTTGTGTGATATTTCTTGTTTTTTTTTTCTTTTGGTAGTAGTACGTATGTAGGGGTTAAGTGGGAGAGCAGTCACCAGGTTTTGGTGACTGAACTTCGCCCCATTAGCTAGTTTTTATTTTTCATTTTCATTTCTTATATTGTATTTGGTTATTTTTCTTTTTGGTATTATATTTCCGAAATTTAATAAAGACATGTTATTATTATTATTATTATTATTATAATACTAATTAACAAAAGAATTACTAGATAGACGATTTATAAACAAACAAAAACGAGCTACATCTTAACTGAAAAGAATTTACCATTAACGGTATCCGAAAACAACACATCTAAACGCGGGCTCGTCTATCTGATAACTCTCAGGCCTCTAGGTAACATTCTCATATATTTGAAATATACAATCTCGTGCGGTGAACGCACAGCGCAACTCTAAGAAAAAACTAGCAAATAAACTATACAATACAGGAGTACGCAAAATGTACAAATAAATGAGATTAAATATACACAATTGTCCAAAAAAAATGAAACAAACAATAAATAAAAATTCTTAACAAACTTGTAGAAACTCTATCATTGTTTGACAAGGCTGATTTGGAATAAATAAAAAAACACATTTAAATTTCCGAAACCCGGGGTGCCAGACTACAGCAATACGTTTTGTTTGCTCCTTAAATGTAGTGAATTTAAGTGTTTTATATGTAACTGGTAATTTGTTATATGCTTTTATTGCTAGATACTTTGGGCATTTTTCACTAAACTTAAGACGGTGTTTTGGAATTTCAAATATATGCGCATTACGTCTATCATAAAACTGTGTATAAAGTCTGTTCCAATTTTTTACATTCTCTTTTGCATAAACCAGTAAATTCTAAATAACTATACGTGGTACAGTCATTATACCCATTTCCATAAAAATATCTCTGCAGCTAGTTCTATTACTAACACCTTTCATCATACGAATTGCTCTTTTCTGTAAGCGAAAAACCCTTATAGAATTACTACTGGCTCCCCATGCAGTTATTGCATGAAAATGAGAAAAATAGTACATTTTTAATATAGAGGCGTCTACTACACCCCTCAACCTACACAATATAAAACAGATTGGAGCCAATTTCTTACATAATAAATTTATGTGTTCATTAAAGTTCAAATTGCTGTCAATTATTAATCCTAAAAATTTTGTAAAAATGTTTGTTTTGCCGTCCATTTCGAAGATATAAAAAAGTATATTATTTTCTGGTTTTAGATTGTCTTACTGAAGAACAGCACACGAAACGAAATAGAATAATAATAATAAACACAACTCACAATACAATAAATTGCAATCGCGTCTCTACGAAACAGTCACACCATAAAAACGTGCGCTTAGCACTAATGTCTCAGTACGCTGTGACCGTAGCAATTTTAAATAATGTCAATTTTACATAAATATTTCACATATTATATCTTTGTGGTGTAGATGTTAGATGAACATACAATTATAACATATTAATATACATATAATATACGGCTGTGCTGTACATTTTCAAAACTCTATGCTACAATTATATTGTTACTTTTAGTATTCTTTTATTGGATTTTAGTAACATTTAAGAGGAAAATATTAACTAATTACTGGTCTTTAAGTTGTAAAATAGGTCAATTGTTAACGTCTATTATACGTATATGGTACGTTTATCATTAACTAGACATCTAGATCCAACATATATGTATATTAGACGTATCGTGCTAACTGGGTATGCTTTTGTAGTTCTTCACGACTTCTTTTGTTACCACAGGGAAACCAAATAAACAAAACCGTATTTGTCGCATTCTACCAAGGCGAACAGTTGAAGTCACGCATTAATAAAGTATGCACCGGTTTCCACGCTTCCATCTATACTTGTCCAAGCGACAACAAGGAACGTCAGGAGATGTTGACCAGCGTTCGTACGCAAATTCAAGACGTAACATTGGTAAGCAAGTCCTTCAGTACCCACTCCAAAGTATCGCATTTTATAAAAAAGAACATCGCTTAGGTGTTAAACCAAACCAAAGATCACCGCCAAAGAGTGCTGATGGGCGTCGCGAAGGAGTTGCAAAACTGGAGCATCATGGTGCGAAAAATGAAAGCCATTTACCACACGCTGAACATGTTCAATATGGACGTAACTAAGAAGTGCTTAATCGGCGAAGGTTGGATTCCAGTTGCTGATATTCCGATAGTATGTAATGCGTTGTCAGAAGGATCGGTAAGGTTTTACGCAAATGTGCAAAAAACAGGGACGTTAGTATATGTAATTCTTTATTTCGTAGAGTGCTGGGGGTAGCTCAATAGCCTCATTTGTGAACGTCATCGAGACGACTGAGAATCCACCCACATTCAATAGAACGAACAAGTTCACTAGAGGCTTCCAGAATTTGATTGATTCCTACGGCGTGGCGTCCTATCGTGAAGTAAATCCAGGTAATTCTTTGAGCCAATTATACTGTCCAACACCATTTTTTTTCTCATACACCATTACGTGTAGTTTATGTCGTTTTTCATGCTCATTCCGAAACTAATTTTAAATTTGCTCCATCACGTTTGGATTTCGAGAAATTATTTTAAATAGCTCTTTCAAAAAATACATTAAATTGCACAGAATTTCAAAGTGACTTTTATACAGGGCGATTCTCAATATATGCGACAAATTTTAAGAGTTGATTGCTAAGGTTATTTTGATCATAAAATTTTATATGAGTATATGTCCAAAACGGTTTTGTTTTAAAGTTATTGAATGTTTAATAATAAATTATAAACTATGACTAACACGATATAATATCACAGTTGGTTCTTCAAAAACTATTGTATTGAGAGGGAATTGTTTTATTTGTCATTTCAATATTTGTCAATAGTTGTCAGAGTATTCATTCAGTTTATTGCCAGTTTCTGTTTTCTAAAATGAATTACACGAATGCTGAGATTTGTGAAATGCATTTCGTTTACGGTCTTGCCAATGGAAATTCGCGTACTGCTAGACGTCTTTATGAAGAACGATACCCGAACCGTATCATCACGCATCATTCAATATTTGCCCGTCTACACCAACGTTTTAGTGAACCGGGAAATTTAAAAAAAAAACGGACGACTGATAACGGGCACCCATCTACAGTGAGAACTCCAGAAGTTGAAGAAATTGCCTTTGCTTAAAGTCAGTTTTAAAAGTCAGCTTTTAGTCAAGTCACAGTTGGGGAATATTGAAAGATCAACTATTGTATTCATATCACATTCAACGGGGGCAGGCACTTTTGCCGGCAGATTTTCCGCAAAGAGTGGCTTTTTGTCGATGGATGCAACACAAAATCGCACAAAATACATCGCATAGAATATTTGCCTCAAATATTCTTCACCGACGAGGCTACTTTCTCTAGAAACGCGATTATTAATTTTCATAATAATCACATATGGGCCGAAGAAAATCCATACGAACTAGTGAATGCCCGTCATCAACACCAATTCTCTGTCAATGTGTGGGCCGGAATTGTTGAGATCACTTGATAGGTCCACATTTTTTACCGATGCGGTTAAATGACGAGGTATACCGCAATTTTCTTGAAGAGGAGCTACCACTACTGCTGGAAGAAGTTCCGTTGCAATTAAGATTACAAATGTATTTTACGCATGCCGGTGCTCCAGCGCATTTTAGTTTAGTTGCTCGCGAGTTTTTGGACAATACGTATCCAGATCGGTGGATAGGGCGGGGAGGTCCACAACCGTGACCTCCTCGGTCTTCAGACTTACATTCTTTGGACTTTTTTCTCTGGAGTCATCTTAAATCATTAGTTTATACGACCCCAACAGCTTCTGTTGTGTACGTGGAGAAGTTACTACCAAACTACACAAATGGAATATTACGCCTTTAATAGAAAATTTATGTTTCCACTATTTTGGTCTAAAAACTAAACATCAGGACAAGGAATGGCCTCTTCACATTTGCAGGGCACGGTGTGCTGTTACTCTGAGGGGCTGGTCAAATGATAAGAATAGCGCTATGCCATTTGCAAGACCTATAATTTGGCGTGAACAAACGGACCATTTGTCTGATTGCTACTTTTGCTGCACGAAAACTTTCGGGTTCTGCAACAAAAATAAGAACAAGATTAGCTACGCTAGTGCGTCTTCTGTTACTCGTCCGGTGCGTTATTCAGAAGCCTTGTCAGTACCAAGACCTGTAGTGTTCGAGTGAAGAATATACCATTACAGATGCAGAGGAAGAAATTTCCGAGTTATCGACCTGCGATGATGAATATTTGCCATCTCTAAAGGACGGACCTCACTTAATAAATCTGAATTTGTTAAAAACTCAAGCCCAAATACTAGGATCTTGACTTCACTGCTGATAGCTGTTAGCTCCAAGCCCACATATTTTAATGTATCGTAATCGCCAAAAAGAACTTTCACAGTATTTTTCAACCGAAGAAGGTCTTTCATCCTGCAATAATGCCGATGATTGATGCTGACAGTAGGTCATGAACACAATCCTGAAGAATGGCGTTTTTTTTTATCAAAGCTTCGAAAT
Source organism: Protaetia brevitarsis (assembly GCA_004143645.1). Lineage (NCBI taxonomy): Eukaryota > Metazoa > Arthropoda > Insecta > Coleoptera > Scarabaeidae > Protaetia > Protaetia brevitarsis. Next base: position 52,299 of record RXPK01000539.1, on the reverse strand, counting down.
TTAGTTAGAAAGCTGTCCTTTTTCACATAGGAAACGTTTATCCATCCATCCTGGTTGGACACGCAGTTTATATGAAAGAAACTTATCAAAATATGACTCGTCTTCTCGACAAACTTAATTACAAAGTATACAAATGGCATATCACAGCTGACCTCTGCTGTTTCCTTTGTGGGTGGAACAGTCGATCGAGAAATTACTATTAGGTTGTTAAAGATTGACCAATCAGGGCTCAGTATATTCCTGGACAAAAGAATATACTTCATAAGGCACTAGTGGACCTGATAAAATATTTCTATCATCATTGCATATCAAATTAGGTTTTATAAGAATTTCGTCAAAGCAATGGATAAGGATGGCTGCGGATTCCAGTACCTTCAACACAAATTTCCCAATATTTCAAATGCAAAACTGCCTTCTTTTCCTAATGGAACTTATTCATAATTTTATAATCTTCCTAAGGTTCGAGTAGTTCGAAGCAGTTCGAGAAACAATATACAATATAATCTGATAGGACTATCACATTTTATACTTTTTGATACATTAGAGAAATGTGCAGAAGTGGGATCCTGTGTTATTTACATAGGAATTAATTTTTACTATGTAAATAAGGACTACCCTAATACCTAGTATTTTTATAGTGCATACTATTGGCATTTATAAATTGATACTTTATTCTTATGGAGAATTTTCCATTCCACCATGTATACTTGGTTGCAAAACTGATATTTTCCGAAACCATTATTTGTACACCACTCCCTCTTCTCTCTCTTATAAATATATTCCATATTGAAGGTTTAAAAATTCTTTGAGATTAAATCTAAAGAAAAACAACTACCAGAAATAAAACAAATTTTAATTCAATATACAGGGTGATTCTCAATATATGCAACAAACTTTAAGCGCTGATTCCTGGGGTTATTTTGATCATAAAAGTTCATAAGAACATATGTCCAAAATCGCTTAGTTCTAAAGTTGTACAATGTTTAATAGTAAGTTAACATAATTAATGTTTTTATTATAAATTAACAAAATAATTAGTAAAACAAAATTAACTTATATTAACTGTTGAAGATCACCGCCCCCAACTGCAATACAAACTTCTATCCTCCGCCGTATTGGCTGGCGAGTCCGTTCTAAAATACTAGGGGTATTTCGAATTGTTTGAAAAGCTGCATTAATACGATTCTCAGTTCATCGACATTTTCAATGGGAGTCATATAAACTAATGATTTAAGGTGACCCCAGAGAAAAAAGACCAAAGAATTTAAGTCTGGAGACCGAGGAGGCCACGGTTGTAGACCTCCCCGTCCTATCCACCGATCTGGATACGTATTGTCCAAAAACTCGCGAGCAACTAAACTAAAATGCGCTGGAGCACCGTCATGCATAAAATACATTTGTAATCTTAATTGCAACGGAACTTCTTTCAGCAGTAGTGGTAGCTCCTCTTCAAGAAAATTGCGGTATACCTCGCCATTTAACCGCATCGGTAAAAAAATGTGGATCTATCAAGTGATCTCCAACAATTCCGGCCCACACATTGACAGAGAATTGGTGTTGATGACGGGCATTCACTAGTTCGTACGGATTTTCTTCGGCCCATATGTGATTATTATGAAAATTAATAATCGCGTTTCTAGAGAAAGTAGCCTCGTCGGTGAAGAATATTTAAGCCAAATTTTGTGCGATTTTGTGTTTCATCCATTGACAAAAAGCTACTCTTTGTGGAAAATCTGCCGGCAAAAGTGCCTACACCCGTTGAATGTGATATGGATACAACAGTTGATCTTTCAATATTCTCCAAACTGTGGCCTGACTAATGTTTAAAGCAAACGCAATATTTCTAGAGCTTGTAGTAGGATGTTCCTCAATTTCATTTAGTACCATTTCTTCAACTTGTGGAATTCTCACTGTAGATGGGTGCCAGTCGTATCAGTCGTCCGTTTTTTAAAATTTCCCGTTTCACCAAGACGTTGGTGAAGACGGGCAAATACTGAATGATGCGGGATGATACGGTTCGGGTATCGTTCTTCATAAAAACGTCTAGCAACACGCGAATTTCCATTGGCAAGACCGTAAACGAAATGCATATCACACATCTCAGCATTCGTGTAATTCATTTTAGAAAACAGAAACTGGCAATAAACTGAATGAATACTCTGACAACTATTGACAAATATTGAAATGACAAATAAACAATTCCCTCCCAACACAATAGTTTTTGAAGAACCAACTGTGATATTATATCGTGTTAGTCATAGTTCATAATTTATTATTAAACATTCAATAACTTTAAAACCAAATCGTTTTGGACATATACTCATATGAACTTTTGTGATCAAAATAACCTCAGGAATCAGCTCTTAAAGTTTGTCGCATATATTGAGAATCACCCTGTATATGCATTCTCCAATCTTAATGATAATTTATTTCAAAATATCCTACTTTTGAAAGTTCTCTTTCCGTTTGTAGATCAAACGCGTAGATAAAAATGTAAAATAAATATTTTGCTGGGCTTTCTGGATCTTATAGAGCACATGGATAGTTGGCTATAAGAGTCCAAAATTGGTGCGAAAAATACTACATTGGTTGTTTCATCAATTTATCGATACTATTATAAGTTACTTGATTTCGGATTTTAACTCTATAACAGAATAATAAATAAAATAATTGTGGTTTTTCTCTTTCAGCGCTTTACACGATCATCACATTCCCCTTCCTGTTCGCCATTATGTTCGGCGATGCCGGTCACGGATTGATACTTTTCCTATTTGGCTTCTACATGTATTACAACGAAAAGAAATTCAGCGCAAAGAAAAGCGACAGCGAAATCTGGAATATCTTCTTCGCCGGCAGGTACATCGTGCTGCTCATGGGATTGTTCTCGATGTATACGGGCTTCGTCTACAACGATGTCTTCTCCAAGACTATGAACATCTTCGGTTCCAGTTGGAGGGCGAACGCCACCGAAGCGCAAGTGCTGGAGGGCCATGACGGCGAAATCGAACTAAACCCTAGTTTCGATTATGAAGGCGAACCGTACTTCATAGGAGTAGACCCTATATGGATGGTAAGCATTGCAAGCGCCGGTGAGCGTGGTCATTTTGGTAGGGTGGAAATCTTGCCTAAGTTGTTACCTCATAATTACTATAATATAATAAAAATAATAATGTTATACAAGGTGTGTACAAGTTGACCGTAGAATTATACACTTCAGAGCAAAAAATCGACTTAAACCACACACTTGCAGTAAAATATCTCTGGTATAAAACCTAAAAAAACTTAAATTGTTTCAAAAAGAAAATGCCTAAATATAATGAACCGATAGAATATGCCACCAGGCAGGGCTCATGGTCTATTGTAGGAAACACCATACCAGCAAAACCAATGAAAGGAGAATAACACTAGGAACGTACTCGAATTTCTACCTACTGGAGGTTATCAGCGCTCCTCCGAGTGTATAAACCCATTTTCATCGCTATCATATCTCAAGCTTTACGTACAATCATCCACCAGGTGAAAAGAGTTTAGCTTGCGCGCTCTCTAGGAGCAACACGCTAAACTCTCACCCGCAAGCGTCCGTAGCATAAACTGGCAGTGCAGTCATTGATCTAGCTCGGATATTGCATGGACTATCAGCCCCGCTAGATGGTTCGTATAAACGACAACTAGACTGCGTGGAATCGTGATTCCATATATACAATATGTCCCCGGATCGACTTTAAAAAAGGATTTTTCTTTTATATTTGTTTTCTCAGAAAATTTCACTCTTGTTGATTTGCCCTGCTTGTTATCAAACCCTCAAAACACAAATTACTTTTTATTTAACTCGAACGGTTCTCGAGATAATATAATTTTTCTTCAAAATTTGGATTTGTTTTAGAAGTAACTGTAGTAGGCGGACTTCATTTAAAAATAGCACTAATAGTTGTTTTCAAATCTAATAAGTTTGACAGTTGTTGACGAATTAGTATAACTGCAAATTAAATCTTCGTTAATTTGAATAGTATTTATGCCATAATGTTGACTATACCACAAAGAATTTATTTAATTCAATGTTACGGAACTGGGAAAAAAAGTGCTACCAAGCTGTTATTAAAAAATTCAACCAAAAATATCCGCAAGTTACCATTTCAAATTCCGGAGCAAAAAACCGGACCAAATTCCTTAAAACAGGCTCGGTTTAAACATTAAGAAGTCAAGGAAGTTGTTCGATGAAGACGATGCTGCTTTAGTTCTTGCTGTTTATTCCGCAAGAGCAGCTCTAAGGTTGTCTTTAAGAAGGAGGGCAATACAAATTGGAATAAGTAAATCTCATTTACAAAGAATCTTCAAGGAGAACAAAATTTTACCATTTAAACCGCAATTTAGGCAAATTTTAGGAAATGGTGATGAAGCCAAACGTCTAAAGTTTTGGAAAATAGCCAACAGAGTTATATATGATCCATATTTTCATGAACGAATTATGTTTTCCGAGGAATCAACCTTTTCAACAAACAACCTTTTCGTTTCATCCAATATTGCCGGTACTGGAGTGAGACGAATCCAAACTTCAAAATTTCTTGTCGAAGACAATATTTAAAAAAAGTTAATGTGTGGTGTGCGGTTTCGTACTATGGCATTATTGGCCCATATATTTTTGATCAAAACTTAAAGCGTAATTCATATTTGGAAATGTTGCAATTTTTTTTAGCTGATAAACTGGACGAATTGCCGTTAAACTACCGAATGGAAATGTTTTTCCAGCACGATGGTTGCCCTGCTCATTATGCCAGAAATGTTCGCAGTGGCTCATTATAGAGTTCTATGATTACTGGATAGGGAGAAATGGTATCATTTTATGGCCATCGAGAAGTCCTGATCTCACAATAATGCACTTTTATCTATGGGGTCGTTTAAAACAAATTGTGTACAGTGAGCCACTAGACAATGATGTAGAGCAATTAAACAATAGGATACAAAATGCAGTCCAGTCCTTATCAATTTTAGAAATAAGACGGCGTTTCAATGAATTTAGAGCTCGCATTGAGATCTGTGCAGAAACAGGAGGAGCATTATGTGAATAGAAAATTAATATTTTAGCTTTTTGATAATTTTATTTCATTTTACCCTTTGTTAAATTTATCAAATAAAACTTAAGCCCAATTTGAATAAGTTTCTAGCAAGAAAAATGATTTATCTCGAAAAAACCGTTCGAGTTTAAATAAAAAGTAATTCGTGTTTTGAGGGTTTAAAAACAAGCAGGACAAATCAACAAGAGCGAAATTTTATGAGAAATCAAAAATAAAAAAAAATCCTCTTTTAAAGTCGACCGGGGGATATACTGTATAATATACCATGAGCCATGAAGGTTATACCAATATATTATATTATATTTTTAATTTAATTTAAGACAAAACTTTGTATTCGCTTTAGCTGTAATTACCGCTTCTAAACGATTGTATAAGTTTATTCACGCTGTCTTGCAGTATAGCATCCCAGTCTTCGCTAAACTGTTTGAAGTTCAACTCTTGTAACAGGTGCAGGATTTCTAGCCCGAACTTTCCTTTTTAATTGATCTCATAAATGTTCTCTAATATCTGTTTCGCGTCGCGGCCAATTTAACCCCCTAGCTAATGCCCTAACCTCCGTACGCGACCGCCACTCATCAGCGAGTGTACATTCAAATAAGACATGCCCCGCTGCATCTACCCCACTACATTCACGATGCGAATCATTAACCCTCCCAATTCTAGATAAATATGATTTAAATTCACGGCTGACTCTGGGCTTAGTTGCAATAACGCAATACAAATTGCATGCCCACGGTAATCGTTCGTGGTTAAAAAAAGATCTTCTTTCATTTTTAAGGTCGTACGGCTTCCGGTTATACCGGAAGCACCTGATATATTATCGCATTTCATTTTTGGATTCCTGTTTCCTGATGTGTTCCATCTGGTTTCCTTACGCCTACTTTTGTTTGTTTTTTAAATATCTTGATTATTTTGGAATTTTTGAAATATGTAGCCTTATCATCAATACTGCACCTTTTACCCATTTTCGACTGGTGGTAAGCGCTACTGGGGTGTACGGAAGCATAAGAATGGTACTTTCGAAATCCACATTGACAATTCGTTTATCACATGGAGGGGCCCAAAATTTGATGACCAATTACATCATTTTTAAAGTTGAAAAAATCCGGTTTTTCAAGTTTGTTCAAATGTGACATCCTGTATATTATTAGATGGTCAGATGCAGAATTTAATTCTGCATCAATTTGCTATGCCTTTAGCTATACCTACTTCCAGCGGTTTATTCCGTATTTTCTATTTTCATGCTATTTTGCGTGTTTGGCAGAAACCGAAACATCGTTTAACAGTTTTTTTTTTTTTTTCGAAACAAAACGAACATGACTAAAACGGCATAAAAATCACGTTAATTGGAATACGAAAAACAAAATTTGGAACGTAATAGCAAATGAAACACATAAAAAAACTTGGAATATAATTACAAGAAATAATAAATTAACGTAAACGAAAAGCATTACATAAATTTCCATATGACCACTATTTGATTCAAAACAGAATAACTCGTCAATAATACATACAGTCCTCGCGTAACAGCGTCTCCGAAGTTTCGTCTGAACTTAAGTTTGTATAAGGAATCGTTACACACGATCAATAATATCTCCTCATAGTATGTACAGGCCTAGAGGACCCTAGTTCTTTTATACAGCCCCAGGGGTGAAAATCGATGGGCGTCAAACCGGGGTGATCTGGTCTGGCCAGTTGTGGGACCAATCCATCGATCCTCGAACATCAAGATCAATTACTGATGTACAGCTATAGTGGAGTGTGCTGAATTATCAAAGAGTTGATACCAATTGTTTGCTTTGTCACGTGGAGGTAGTGCATTTAGGAAATCACTAACAAACCCTCTGAGTATCTTTAGATATCTACCACCTTTCAAATTTTCATCGTATCCTTGATATGCTACTCTATTGTCCATAACTAAACAAAACACATTAAAACTAGTGTGGTCCTGCTGATTGTTGTCCCTTATGACATATGTGGATTATATTATGCCCAGTAGCGATTATTTCGGCGATTTATAATTCCTTGCCTGCTGAATTTAGATTCAACAATCCACATAATATTATGAATTTTTAGGCACATAAACTCGCAAAAGTCTTACTCCATCACTAAAGATATAATCCGTGCACAGTTCTCACAGAAAAGGGATGCATTTTATATTTCGTTAATATTCTGTGGATTGATGCTGTTATTACACCAAATTCCAGCACTACTACTGTCTGGTTGAAAATAAGCCAAAACATTCACTTCGTCATCTTCATTTTCTATTATGGGCTTTCAATAAAATTACACTATCAGTTACCATACACTGAGCTTGGATTCGTGCGAATTTTCCGAGAGCAATATTTTCACAGAAAATCTTCACTAGCGACCATACTCACGAAAATGGTTCCGGATTGAAAGTTATGAGTAGAGACCGGATTATATGCAAAGAAAAACTGGAATATATGCGCAATAATTGCATTGATTTTTGAGAAAATATGCATAAATCTGGGGCATATATACAAAAAAATTGCAACAATATGCAAAATTTTTACATAAAATAAATAAGAGCAGAAATTTAAACATTTTTTTATTCCTTCAAAATTATCGGCGAAAAAAATTGCAGGCTTTAACCATGTACCCCATCTCGCAATAATCGGTTCAGGAGGCAACTTAACACCGGGAAGTCGCTCCTTATAAAATTGGATTCGTAAAGGTGCTTGTAAAAAATGTCAAAACATTGCTAATTATATCATTAATCCAAGGGAATTGATTCCTAATGTCTCGACCACACGATTGAACCCATGAGTTAAACAAGTGGTATGAATAATGTTAAAAAAAAAAAAATAAATTTTGCGCGGCTTTTATCATGTATAGTGCAGCGTCGGACAACATTAGTAAATTTTTTTCACAAGGTATACTTCCAGGTAAAAAGAAATTTGATAAATCTTCTTGAACAAATTGAGCAATTGCCACATTTTTGTTTTTTGAAGTTCTTTACAATAAATTAAATATGATTTACCTACAATATCTTCATGAAGGATTCCTATTAACAAATGGGCAATATAACGGTCACACTTATCCGTACTTTCATCTACCATGATATAAATAAAATTATTCCCTACCATTGTTGAATTTCTGCTATTGTTTACTGGTAACAAGATGTGACATAATTTTTCCGTAAGGTACTTTCGTTAGATATATTATGTTTGCAATCTTTTTGTAGAATTGATTTCAAATTAACATTGTTTAATCTATCTAATGGTATGTTAGACTAAATTAATGCGTTACACAGATCCGTATTATATTCTTCTTGTTCTGAGTTTCGTGAAGTTGGTGCTACACATTGACGTATAGTTTGCTGCACACATGCGGATCGCTTTAGTTTTTCACATTTTCCAATATGTGATGGAGTTTTAGCGTGTTGATTAATCAGGTATTTTTTTCTCAGAAGACACCTACAACAACAATCGTCATTTTATATCAAAAGTTAAAGAATTTAAAATTGCAGAGCTTTTAGTAAAATTAAACTTACCAGTTTACTGCAGGCTCGACAAAATATTTTGTCGCCATCCTTTATCAGTTCAGGATTTGGCTTAATCCATAAAGAAATTTTGTTCGCTATACTCATTGTATGTACGCACAGTATTTAAAAATGTAATACAATAACATGCTGTTCGCTCAAAGATATTCAATGAATGAATAGTTTATTTGGGAATTAATAATAATAAAAAGTATTTACCACATCCTTTCTGCTAGGCGAAATTAAACACGTGCAGTTCTTTGAAAAAAGTATTAGAGAAACCAATGTAAAAGATTTATCGTTCTGAGAATTGTCGGTTGTCGATCTACATTAGGAATTACTAGGAATTTTTACTAATAGAAAGGATAAGAAAAAACTTAAATATGCAATATATGCAACTTTTGTAAAAATATACATAGAAATGCCTAAATATGCAATATATGCAATCACTAATTAGCGCTAATTAACTTCACTTAGTGTAATACGTCTACATATAGACTATAATTAAAGATATGCAAAAAATAAAATATATGCACTTTGCATATAATCCGGTTTCTAGTTATGAGTGTTACACTCTTTATAATTTAAGTGTGTATTTATTGCTCCAAAAAATATAACTCAGGAAACTGTCATCATCACGAATCTTATTCAAAACCGTGATGCAGAACTTTAGTTAGTTTAGCTTAAACTTTAGTCATCTGATGAAATAATCAATAAACCAATGCTGGTAATAGGATCACTCAAAGGGAGTTTATTTTTTATTTGTACGTTCTGGATCACTGAAAGAACTTAAAGAATTAAATATTATTTTTTGTTACAATATTCTTATATCTCGGTGTTCTTTTAACTACTAGGGCTGAAACATACATATAGATGATCCTGAAATTGATCGATGAATATTTATTTTTACTCTAAAATAACCAATGACGAATTGCTCCCACTAAAATCATTCAAAGAGAGAGGGTGCATCAACTTAACTGATTTTTGGTATTTATAATATATGACAATAGCACCTTTTAATTGTAAATCTACAGCTTTAGGGGCACTTTTCAATGGCTCATCGAACTAGAGCCTTTATGTCGACTGATAAGTTGCTAAAAAACACTTCAAATCAATTTATTTTCTGAGTCATTATTGAAGTAGTTGATGCTTTTGTATTTACATCACACATAGCACACTAAACCTTACTAATTTCCGTAAAACAGAAACCAATTCAATAACATGATATCATTTTCAGCTGGCCACCAACAAAATCATATTCCTGAATTCCTACAAAATGAAGCTGTCTATAATATTCGGAGTATTTCATATGATCTTCGGCGTATGCATGAGCGTAGTCAATTATGCCCACTTCCGTCACATGGAGGACTTCTTCCTGCTCTTTATACCGCAGATGATATTCTTGTGTGTGTTGTTCTTGTGGATGGTGGTTATGATGTTCATGAAGTGGATTATGTATACGCCGGTCCAAGGTACTCACACATCGTCGACTTTAGTGCTTCTATAAATTTATGGTTCTATCGTTTATGTTTCTAGGTGAAATTGTATATGGCTCGTCTTGTGCCCCATCCGTCCTCATATACTTCATCAACATGATGCTGTTCAGTGCCAATCCGTACACGCCGCCTTGTCAAGAGTTCATGTTCGAAGGGCAAGGTACTTTACAGATGGTCTTCGTGGTTGTGGCCGTGCTGTGCATCCCCATTATGTTACTGGGGAAGCCTTTTTACGTGATGGCGACGAGAAAGTCGCACGGCAAGTCGGTAAGATTTTTGGATTCATGGGGAAACTTGCGTACGTGACGATACATCTTTCAATTATCTAGAGTGGGGTAAATGGCGACGTCAATCAAGGTATGGAGCTTCAGCCGGAAAGCGAGACAGATGTAGCCCAGACCTCCAAACAGCATGTGGGCGAACATGAAGAGGAAGCTCTGGGTGAAATATTCATCCACCAGGCTATCCACACAATAGAATACGTACTCAGTACAATTTCACACACTGCTTCCTATCTGCGTTTGTGGGCTTTGTCGTTGGCTCATGGCCGTAAGTACTCTCTGCTCATTTTATGTTTGTCGCCCTTCGGTGGACGCGATGATACCTTTTGCGACTGCGATTATAGACTGTAGTGGTCCTCGGGTGTGACACGGAGCGATATTCTATCTAGTGTTCGATTATAGTTCGTAGTCACCCCTCGGGTGTGGCTCGGCCATTGATTATATATAATATAGATATACCAACAGCCACTTTATCAAAATAGGCAATTAAAGTGTCACTAGATGTCGCTTATATCTACATATTCATATTAAATGTTTCGATAGATTTATGAAAACCTAACTACATTGGCGTACTCTAGCGGAGAGTAGCATTCATTGAATTTACAACATGTATAGCCATGTATATCTACGAAACAAAAAACAAAGGTAGTTTTTTGCGTGTCTAAATCTGAATTTACGTATTCAGATAAGTAATAAACAGATCTTAAAAATGTGATATATGCCGGTAAAAATATCGAGTATAAATTGTGTTGCAACTAATAATTTTAAATCAAAATTTATATACCTTAACCTTATTTTTCACCGTAGTACATAAATTAAAATAAACCAAATAATGCAATAAAGCAATGTGTGTGCGCAAATAAAGATTATTTATGCTGGAGCTTTTATTAGTAGTTTTAGGAGAAAAAGTTGTGAATAAAAGTTGAAGTACTAATTATTTTACATAACTTTTATAAATAAATATAATATAATAAAATATATACATAATATAAAAAGAAAAAAGAAAGGAATATATAACCAAATACGATATATATAAATGATGAAAAAATGATCGGTAGAACGTGCGCATCATATGTGAAATTTGTTGTCCTTGAATTTAGTAAATTTTCTTTCTTACAAATTGCCTCTGCCATGTCTAGAAACTAAAATAAACCCTCATCAAATCTGCCTAAAATTTAATAGTTAAAACGAACCCAGTAAACCAAATTCAAAATTTCCCTCAATTATTTTCAGTAATTTCCAACATTAAAGCACGAAATACCTATGGTTTTTGTATTACATTAGTAGTTATTTGAAATACCTTTAAGTGAATGTTACTAAAAATATGTGCGGGAAATTTGAATTTGGTTTACTGGAAGGAAGGTCAAAAAATATGAACTACGCCAAGAGTAAAGTATGTAGATTTTTTGGTTAGAAGATGTTGTTCTTGAATTTGAGTCACAAATGTTGTTGAATTAATGAAGATTCGTTTAATTGAGCAAAAAAAGAAATTTCAATCGTAATAAATACTGGTTAAATACATACTACATTGTCAGCCATATTGCTGTTTGAAATGTAAACAGATACTAGTACTCCATAGGTACGATTATTGGATTTATAGATGCACACATAATCAAATTGCGATTTATTTACAAAAAACCTTTCTTAAAATCTACTTTTTAGAGGGAAAAATGTTTTTGTGGTTGTTTATACTTTTCAGGGAAAAACCGGACTGAGAACTTAATAATGTTATGTAAATAACGTTACTAATACTATTTATTCAAACTTACAATAAAACAAAAAATTAAACGTATTCTATATTGGTCAATCGAAATGTGAGCATAGACTTTTTAACTGATTTTCACCTTATTATAATGTCTGTACGATCTTATTTTACATTGTAGATAGATAGAGCTTTTGCTTACAAGCACGGTAAGCATGGTAGCATATAAGTATATTATAAAAATAACAATCGTATGAAATTATTCTTTCTCGCATTTCTACAATATCAAGTTTAACCATTTGAATCTTTCATATAAGCGCAGGATGTATATGCCTGGTATACAGCCCATCGTTATTTAAAGATAACACTGTTCAAAGCTAATGAGTTACATAGGTTGGAATCTTAGATATACCTTTTATTTTGGACGGAAACAGTGGCGGGCTTATAGCGGCGTGTGCCAAAGCTCAAATTTAAGCGTTGCTCGTTGTCTCTTATGGGCGTGGTTTATCTATATTACAGACAGGATGTTCCTAAAATATCATGTACATAAGGAAGGGGGTAATTATTTGGTTTATTTTGTGCCTAAAATTTCATATAAACATAGGTCTGCAAACGCTTCGTTACAATCTGTGCAGGGTGTTGACAATTTCAAGATTTTTTTCACTTTTTACTGATAGCTCCTACAGTTTTTGAAGATATATTGCTCAATTTGGAAGGTAGGTTACGCTATACGCTGCATCATTAGTCATGGCAAATGATGATATAATCTAGCAGGGTAATAATTTTTTTCGGGGTCATGCCCTCTTTTCCCACCCTAACTTCTTTGTGATGCGCCACTGCTAGATTCTAAAATACGCAATAATATTTCTGTCTTGTTTAAACTTTTTGATCTCTTGTATTTTTTTTCTTATCTCTGATCGTTATCGAGAAAAAAAATAGAAAACAATTTCTGTATTCGCCCAGAGAAATAAATTTTTTAGAAATGGTCTAGCAGCTCTGGCTTTATTCAGATAATCACTTGAGTTTATTAATTTGGCAACTGACATTTAGAAATCGTAACTTGTGTCTGTAAGTTAAAGTTTTAAATGCAAAACTGTAAGTGTAAAATGTTTTACAATATCTACGTATAAATTTTGTAAATATGCCAATTTCCACTAATTCTGAAATGGCTGACATGCATTTTATCTACGGGCTTGCGAATGGAAATGCAAGAGAAAGCCAGGCGTCTGTACATGGAAGCGCTATCCATAGACTGATATCCGTTCTGTCTGGCCTGGCACTTGAGGTACCGGCGATCCTGGGCGACAGCAATCAGTGGAAACTTTACATATTCTCATCAAGTTGTTTGGCGTCTTCTTCGTGTTTCCCTGCTATCACACCCTTACACATTTCATAAGTGCAGGCTTCTTCTCCCGAGATTTCCCTTTAGGTATTTGATTTCGCCAATGGTACCTTAATAAGCTAGCAGCAGACCGCATTTTTAATTGTAAAGCCTTTTTACCGATGAAGCGAATTTTTTCAAGGACTTCAATTATGAATTTTCCACAACAGACCAACGTGGGCAGATGCAAAATCGACATGAAATTGTACAAACGCACTTTCAAAACAGTTCTCATTAAATTATGGGGTGGTATAATTGGAGATAATTTGATTGTTCTTGTTTTTGCTGGTCGATTTACTGGTCAGTCATACGGTGTTTTTGCAGAATGAATTGCCTTTATTACTTGAAGGACTTTTACTTAGAAATCAAATGTGGTATATGCACGATGGCGCCCCATCACATTTTTCTATTTTGGCTCGGGTATTATTTAAATGCAGTATATGAGATAGTGGATAGGAACGAGGTGGACCTCAGCCTTGGTCCCTAGGTCCCCTGCCTTAAATAGTAATAGATTTTTTTCCCTGTGGGGACTCTCAAATTCTACGTGTATACAACACCTGTGACTACTGTTTGATGATTTACGAAATCGAATAATTCGATGGTTTTGAAAACGATAAGAAATAGTCCAGGAGTATTTGAGAGAGTGGCAGCATCAATGAGAAGAAGAGCGGACGCCTGTATAAGGGTTGGAGGAGGACACTTTCAACAATTGTTGTAGCATAGTTTCCTTTCATTGTTATTATTAGGGTTTTTTATTATTGTTAGTTATTTACTTTGTATTGTAATAAAACAATGTCTACGAAACCGGGTCTCCTATTTTTTAAAGGTATAGACCTTAACTCTTAAAATTTATAAACTCAAGTGATTATCTGAATAAAGCCAGAACCTGCTATGATTTAAAAATTTAAATTTTCTCTAGCGAATTAACAGAAAATTGTTTTTCTCTAGCAGTGGCGCATCGCAAAAAAAGTTTCACGGTGGGGAAAGAAGGGGGCAATGACCCCGAAAATTATACCCCTGTAGATTTACAGTCATCATTTGGCATGGCTAATGATGCCGGCCTTATAGCGTAACCTACCTTCCAAATTTGAGCAAAATATCTCAAAAACTGTAGGAGTATACAGTAAAAGTGAAAAAAATCTTGAAATTTCAACACCGCAGATTGGTAACGAAGCGTTTGCCAGACCTATGTTTATATGAAATTTTAGACGAAATAAACCAATAATACCCTTCCTTATGTACATGATATTTGGAACACCTGTATTATGATGTGCTTCGCCGTAACCTCAGCTCTCGTTCGATTATAGACTAAGTGCTCTTGAGGCGTGAGACATATGAAAGTAAATAATTACAAATCATCTTAGCCCTGTGCTCCACCTAAAGGTACTACACGAGGCTGCCTATTCTAAGTACTATATGGACTCCATATCAATTGAAATGTTTCTACTCTAACTTAATAATTTACCTATGATTGTTAATAACAAAAAAATATATAATACAGTAACGTAGCAATTATGTGATTACTGATTTATGTGAAAAGCTGAAATATGTAAACAAAAAATGTGATTAGTTCACAGTTCACATGTTTATGTTAAAGGTGTTGCATAAAATCAGATGAATAGTTTCAATTATCTTGTTTACAGAGTTATCAGAAGTACTGTGGACCATGGTCCTCAAAATGGGCTTTATGAACTCTTATGTAGGAGCCGTAGCCCTATTCCTCATATTCGGCGCCTGGGCCGTTCTGACGATAGCCATCCTGGTCATGATGGAAGGCCTGAGTGCATTCCTGCACACCCTGCGTTTACATTGGTATATCCTGCTGACGTTATGAAGATTTCATTCTGTTAATTTTATTCTCACATTACAGGGTCGAGTTTATGAGTAAGTTCTACAAGGGCGAAGGGTACCTATTCCAACCCTTCAGCTTCAGAGCGATATTAGAAGATGAGGAAGAGGCCGATTAACGTATTCCTAAAACACGTGTATTCATGTACTCATGTCAGATCATTTCTCTTAAATTAAATTAAATGATCTATATTCAAGCAATCAAGTAGTATTAATAGTAATTTCAGGTAATGATGCGTTTTTAACGGTTCATCAAAAATGAAATTCTTACAATGTGTAAAATAGTAGTGACATATCAAATAATAAAGAAGTGCAATATTAAAGCGTGTGTGATTCTAAGGTATGTGTGATTCACTGTTACACAATTATTATTCCTAAAATAATTTAACGGCTGTGATGTTAATAGTTTAACATTGAATGCCACAATTTTTAACCAATGTGGACATAGCTTCCTCTATTTTGTAAATATGTTTCATCATTTGTACATATGGAATAAAGCTTCCTATGAATACATGGAATGTTTTTTTTTCAGATTTTTCGTTATTCTTATTATGTTAATCTTGATGATAAACAAAGTTAAATTAAATTAAAGGGGTCACTACGTACTGTGGATCCAAAAAAAATCTTTTTTTTTTATTTTTGATTATCATAATAGAGAGCCTTGTAGTTATTTCGAATAAATTTCACGAAAATCCGAACAGTAGAACTGGTCGAATTATTATTTTTTAAATTAGTGAAACCACTTAACACCATCAAATCTCAAATAGAAGAAAAAAGGATTATATTATTATTTATTATTATTATTTAATGGCCTTGGTATCACCCATTAGCCACTTGCTGCTACCTAAAAACCCGAATGAACAAAAGGATACAACACAAAATTTTCACACCCGGGGTCGATCGGGTGACTAACAGTAAACAAACAGGTAGACCCCTAAGGATAAAAGGATTATACCCACAAAGGAACAATTACAAAGGAAAACTCAATCTAAATTTTAATACCTGCCTCATTTAAAAAAGCTATGTAGACGCTGGAAGATATTGACATTTTGTGTTGTTAAAATATGATTAATATTCATTGGTGCCTGAACTCCCATCCTTATTAAATCTTTATATAAGATGTTACTTTTAATTATCGTTTCTGGACAGCCAAATAATATATGATTTGTATCAGCCCGTTCTGAGCAGAATTTGCAAAGGTCTGTATCTACAATCTTAATCTTTTTAAGGTGTGCGGGAAATCTACCATGATCAAATGCTAATCTCGTAATTTGAGCATACATATTTCTCTTAACATATACACCATCTGTCCAATGCCTATTTTTAATTTTCGGATAAATAAGATAATAATTGGTGGGTCTTTCCTGGTATGCCATCTGATATTGCCTTTCCCACTTTAATTTGCATTTTGACTTAAGTTCTAAAACGGCGTCCGTGTATGGTACCGGTGCTGGTACGGCCTACCACTATCTCTAGCTTCTTTGGCAAGATTATCAACAATTTCGTTACATACCAAATTGGAATGACTTTTTATCCAGATGAAAATTATGTTTTTACCCATATCAGTTAAAGTTTTATATAAAGAGATTATCTCACCAATATACGGAGAGGCTTTCATATTAATATTTTCAATGCTTTCTAATACACTCTTTGCATCGGTGAAGACCAAGAAATTGTTGTTATTATTTGTTAATACATTTTCCAGCGCAGTTATAATGGCGATAGCTTCTGCTGTGTATATACTAGCTTCTTTTGGTAAGGGGGTTTTTATTTGTGTATGCGATACTGGTATATATACTGCACATCCTGTACACCTGTCATTTTTTGAACCATCCGTATAAATATGTATGTAATCTTTATATTTATCAACTATTCCATAATAAACGATTTTATTCTGAATGAAATTATTACTGAATGGTGGATATATTACCTTTGGTATGCAAAGAACATGATCTAATGGAAAATCAAAGATTACAGACGATTTACTGTCATTATATTTGAACATAAACTAGCAGTATCCGCAAACGCTTTAGCGATAGGCGGTGAAGTTTTCTTTGACCAGTATTTTCCCGTTAAGTCATACATGTTTAATCTACAAAAACGATGAAGTAGATGACTGTTCTGTAGTGCTCGAACTTTTAACACAAATCTGCCTGTTATCAATTCCCTCCGTAAGGCAAGAGGTAGTTCTCTCGCTTCTACATACAATGCTTGCACTGGCGTTGATCTCATTACGCTCAAACATGATCTTAGTGCATTATTGTGTACAATATCCAGGCGTTTCAGTAATGCTGAGGAGGCTGCACCATAAAACATACTGCCATAATCCATTATAGACCTAATGCAGGCTCTATAAATAAGTAAAGAAGTCTGCCTATCGGCACCAAACGAAACTCTACTTGCTATTTTTAAAATATTGCATGCTTTACTTGTTTTAGCAACTGTTGTTTCTATATGACTCCTCCAATTCAGCTTAGTGTCCAAAGTCATTCCTAAGTACTTGACCTGGTTTCTAACTGGAACATTAATATTATCTAAGCATAACTGTTGGATTTCAGGTGTACAATGACGGGTAAATATCAACGAATTGCATTTATTGTAAGAAATTTCAAAACATTTCTTATCACACCATTGCCTGAACATAGCCATTGCATGATTGAGAATTACTTCACATTCATTATATTTTTTACATTCCGCATATAGAACAAAGTCATCCGCATATTGAATGATTTTCATATGTGGTATTGACAAATCACGTGTATATATGTTAAATAAAAGCGGACTTAGTACCGAACCCTGCGCAATACCTCTAGACACATACCTAGGCCCTAAGAGTGAATTGTTTCGCCCTCTTATATATAATTTCCTACTCTTATACAAGTTTACAATATTGCAACAAAGGTGATCTGGAATGTTACATTTTTCCAACATTTCTTGCAAATGTTGCAAATTTATGTGATTGTAAGCATCCTTAATATCTAAGAAAAGGGCGGCGACATACTGATTTTGAGTAAGATTAATTTGTATGTCCGTAATTAATTGTGAAAGCGCATGCTGTGTGCTAAAACCTGGTCTAAAGCCATACTGTTGGTTCGTCAACAAATTGTTGCTTTCCATCCACCATTCCAAACGAAATTTTATAAGCCTCTCTAGGGGTTTTAAATATACATGATAACAAAGAAATAGGGCGAATATTATCGGGCCTATCACCTGATTTATTAGGTTTCAGTAGTGGAACAATAACTGTATCTTTTAACTCTTGCACCATATCACCTTCTAGATAGATTTTATTGTACAAATCAAGCAACAATTGTTTAGCGGTAAGTGGCAAATGATTGATCATTGGATATAGGACGTTATCTATTCCTGGAGACGTATTTGTATTACTTTTAACTGCAATATCAAACTCACGTATTGTGAAAGGGCGACTGAGTACATGTTCTAAATCCTTATGACTAACGTCTTTCTCAATATCAAATACTACTGTATCAGGTGTTAGCCCTTGTAATACTTCCAACAGCACTTCATCAGAAAAGGTACTTTTAACCGGGTACTTATGTTGCATGATTCTTACTTGTTCCCAAACTTTTTTGACCTCGGTATTTACGTTTAATCTTTCACAATATTACACCCAACTCTGATGAGCTTTCATTTTGAGATATTTTTTTAGTTTCGGCACATATTCTTTTATATTCAATATAGTTCTCCAGAGTAGGATTGCTTTTATACTTATATAGTGACTCTTTACGTAGCTTAACGCTATCATTACACGATTTATCCCACCAACAAGCAACCGGTGCTTTTTTGGAAGGGTTTTCTTAATTTTAACAATTTAATAGCAGCTTTATTATAAACTTTTTAATGAAAATGATAAACGTTTTCCAAAGACGCCTCTATTAGATCTGTAATTTTGTCCAGTCTGCATCAGTAATATTCCATTTACTTGTAGGAGTAATTAAAAAATTATGGATTTCGTCTCCCTCCAGGCAGATATTAAGAAAAAAAAAAAAAAGTGTACAGTTTTATCTACAAAAATAATAATTAAAACGATGATAATTAATAATAAGACAATAATTATGAACAGAATAAATAATAATTATAAAAAGGAAAAAAAAAGAAGAAAAAAGGTCTTGATCCTCACAAAATTCTTTAATGTATCGCACGACCGGTTTCACTCTAGCCGAGCATCCTCAGATCAGCTACAGAAGTATCAATCAATGAGAGAGTGTAAATCATTAACAATTAGTAATGTATAGAGTTAAAATATTTATATGTCAATAAGAGAGATAAGCAAAATTAAAAAAAATTAAATTAAAAATTATTTAAAATATACTTATAAATTCAAAATCAGTTTAAAAAATAGTCAAGATTTAAAAAACATAAGTAAAATTAGAAAATGCAATGTAAAAAGCAAGAATAAGTAAAATATGTAAAGAATAAACCAATAATTATAAAGAATAAACCTGAATGGAAACGAATATGCAACAAAGCCCATAGCTACCTACGGAGCTGAATATATAATTACAGCGAAAATGTTATAGTGGGAATGGGAGTACATCGGAAAGAATGGCAATTGACAGTACAATAATTTATCTATGTCTTTTTTTATCTTCATTTCTTCCGCACTTTGCGGACGATTTTAATAAGCAATATCTTTCACTTTTCCCCAAAAATAATAGTCTAAACATGTCAGGCTGGCGATACATCAGATTTGATTAATTCGGGACAATTGTTTCGGGAACACGTGGGTTCCTATTATCAACCGAAGACCGAATGAATTCCGTAACAATAAGAAAGATCTATTACCTAAACATGCACGTATCTCCCTTTAAAAAGGAAACCTGCTTACAAGTGCCTTTTCTACCAAGTCTACCAAAACAAGCGAAACAAAGGCTGCGATCGGAACCAGGTTCAAAGAGCACATAACATGTTATCGATATGGTAGACTTTAGTCATCCAACCTTGTACAATATATAAACGATACGGACATAGAATCGACATAGAAAACTTTGAATTAGTGAAAAATGTAGAATCACCGAGGGAAGAGGAGACGTATACGAAACCATATATATCAAAAAACATTCAATAACTTATTGTATAGGGAAGCGAACACCCCTGCAGCACTCCAGTTTGATTTATTTATGAGGATAGAAAAGAAAATGTTCACATTCTTCGCTAATTCTTGGTATTTCGAAGGCATATTTAGGTAATAGGTCTTTTATTACTTTTACGGAATTCGTTCGATCTTTGGTTGATAATGAGAACCCACATGTTCCCGAAACAATTTTGCCGAATTATACACAAAAAAATCTATTATCAATCTGAATATTTTTATTTATTCAGAAATCGAAACTTAATATATTTTTAAATGAACTAAATCTCGTTGGTTAGAACATAAGACTAAATTCTCTGAAAACACAATATATCCTTAGAACAAACACTAGAAATATTTGCATTGATGTATATTTCCTCCAAATGAACATTGTTATTGTTGTAAGCAATAAATCTGTGCAATCATAGTAAGAAAGTCGATAGATTGAAAATAAAATCCCTTATACGTTTGGTATAATGAATTACTATATAAAATTATTAAATATTTTGTACTGAAACATGAAATATCAAACTGAAGTTACCATAATATTGAACATTTTGAAAACGAATTTTACCCCACCATTTATTGCATTAAAAACTTATCTGTCATTGATTCCCTCTTTTTAGGAGGGTTTAGGGGGTTTTGCATATACATACGCTTTACTTGGCGTCACTTTTTGATTGACCAGCGAACAGTGTTGTTGGTTGTGAGTGTAAGTAAATCTAAATGGATACCCCAGCCGTTTCACAGCTACTTAAAGAATCGGGTGGAATGGGGCTGATGCACATATGCTACCATTAAAATATTGGAAAATAAGTACGTACATACGTGTTATCTAATGTTAAAGGATTACTGGTTTAAAAAACTTTGAATAATACTTAGAGTCAGCGCGATTGTGGTCGATAATATATGAAGCATGTGTGTACATTAACAAACATATGTAGGTATTACTAGTTATTAGTTCTCAGTAGGTATCACAGCAAATTATTATCTGATTAAAATTATATCAGTAACAACCGAATAGATACCAGACTCAGCATTGAGTGGGAAGTATCCCGAGAACACAGTGCGAACGACGGATACGCATAACATCTATACTCTCACGCATCAATACCGTTGCGCACTCCTTGGAGTACCCCGTTACACTACCTTCTCTCAAACATTGTAAAATTATAAAGTATGACAGTAAATTTATTTAATTACATAATACTTCTTTATTTATTAATTTTCCGCTACCGAAGTTGTTTGGTGTTACCGACACAAAATTAGTAGATAATTATTACCCTTGAATAGTAGAAATGCTTAGATTAAGCAGGTAAGTATTATCAATATACTTATATTTTGGAAGTAAATAATGGCAATACTTCAAATAATACCTTTAAGTACTTCTATCAAATGTACCTAAATTACTAAGGCATAAATATGATAGTTTCCAATAGAGAAAATCTATTTACTCAAATCTAAAATAAATATTTTTGTGGTGAAAATATTATATGTTCATGATGATTTTAGTATATTGATTACATTTGAACTAAAAAAATGTTTCGTCTAACAAATTCACGGGTTTAGAAAATCGAACAAATTTTATTCTCAATATAAATAACATCTTCTTGCTTATATAGGAAGTCATGTTATATTCAATGTGATGCATTCAATATATTCAAATTGAGTAATTATTTTTTTGTGTGACACAGTATAGATTTTCTTATAGTTTCCTATTTTACAACAAATTAAATATTATATGAATTTAAACTTGCAAAAATTAATATTACGTAACAGAATCACAAACAAATGAAATCTTACTTATTCTATAGCATTGCTATGTAATATGTGTCTCACAGATTTAATTTTATAATATGTGGAATATATTTCAAACCGAAAAAAAATGTGTTATACAACGTACAACAAACGTATTAAAATAATAATAAGAGAACTTTGACTGTGGCTAAATAAATGCGCCAGCGGTATGTAAAAATATACTATAAGTTTTCGATTTTAAAAAGTTACTAGATTCTTCCCGTTACTACCTGAACCGTCAAAGTACTCGTTTGTTCCGAAACTTACTCGATTCTACGTGATTCTACCATCGCTATCTGTAACTAAACAGATTATAACTGATCCAACTAGAATTATTGAAACTACTTACTGTAACCTTGATAGATTTTATTATGGTTACAGAAGATACCGAATATTCGCCTACGAGCAACTAATTATTTTACCAATATACTTTAAAAAAAAAATCCTTTAAGTTCTGTGGCGCCATCTTTGAATAAAGTGCTACACTTCTACGATGGATGTGACATTACTTAACACTGGGCAAGATAGTGGAAGAGAATACTTCTTTACAGCGACTAGACATGATCGTATTTTGTCCACAGATCACTTACATGTAGATATCTATCTTAACGTTAAAAGCCGTTCCTATGTTGTGAGCGGGCGGAAGCACCAGGGTGGGGTAAAGGGAAATAATTGTGCAGGCAACCAGTAATACACTTATGTTTCTCATAGGTATTTTATTGCCAGGAGCTAAATAGCATAAGCGACTAATTCATGAAAAATGAGTTAATGTGTTTCTTAGTATGATATGCAGTGTCTGTATTTAAAAAAAAAAACATGTAAAGCAATTCTTAACAGTCTATCTTTAGTAAAGTCCTCATGGAAAATGTTAAAGAATTTAAATTAACACTTCTACGCATGTTTATGTTGAAATTAATTTTTGCTAAAAATACATTTTTATTGAAAATACATGTTATTTTTAATGATTATATGTTATGCACTTTCGGATGTGAAAAGCATACCAGATTGGGTGGCATTCTCTCCCACAAAAAAAAACCCTCTCTAGGGCCTCCGAACAATTGTGTGCATATCACTTAAGGGTGCTGTTGGAATTTTCATTTCTTTAACACCGCGAAAAAAGCAAAGTCCCAGTCGACCCGTTAGAGACTTAGCCTTTATCGGTGTTCCTTTGCTATTTACGATTATGTAAAAGTAATTTTGGAATTGGTCATGTACTTCATTCTAACCGCTCCTTCGAATTATGTTTATATATTTCTTTTGGACTTGTATTTTCACATCCCCTTTCCACAGTAAAGCCTGCTCTAGGTACTGTTACAAAGCTGTCATTTACAAAATCGTAACCATAGGAGTGCTTGGAGTAACAAATGAGGATGATCTAACCTAACTACTGAAATAATAAGAAACTAACTATAATAAGAAAATAAAACAAACTCCTAATTGGTAAACCAAACGATTAAATTAAATAAAGATCCTTTTCCCTGGAATATAACACTGCGTGCGTTTAATAACACAAATTTCTACGAGAGCCAAAGAGAACTGTATACTACAAAACATGGGTCAATAGACGAGAAACATCCAATTCTCTTTTATACTGTCTCTAATGCGTACCATTATATGGGTTGCATACCTGTGAGGTCTCCCACTCACCTTTCTGTAGCTTGCCCTCAAAATTTGCAATGATAGGTAATCAGTTAAATATCTGTATATGAGTGATCTGTGATTTTGTCGACTCTTGGGAAATCAGTAGGTGACGCCAACCCACACACATGAGATAAATGAACATGAATATAGCCAATTGTTGTAAAAAAGTATTCACTTCCTTTATCTTACCCATCCCTATAGTAACTATACAATTACCGTGGAGGCAAATCACAATGTTTCATGATTTAAGCTTTGGAGTGGAATAGCAGAAACGTGTGGGAAGTTGCATAATGGAAAAATAAAAATTTGCTTAAGCAACTTGTAAAGCACTGACGTATAAATTTTAACAGCATCCAAAGCTAATATATCGTCAATAAAGGATTTTAAAGAACCATAAAATGCTAGCAGTTAAACAAGAATATTACAATAATACCTAAAATGTGCAAGAATTCTTAATCAGAAAGTTAAATATGTTTGAGATAGTTTGAGTGCAATTATTTTACCTAATGGAGATATTTCTCCTTCTAGGGCTGTGTAAGAAAATAATATTTAAAAGCGTCGATTAAATTTATGTTACAAAAATGCATATGGCTCAAAAAAGGATTCAGATTGCCCTCAAACACGTTTCTGTTAATTTTACATTTTATTAAAACTGTTTTTAAGGAATCAGCCACATTCTGCTCTTAGCGCATAATGCTATTTAAAATAATTACCGCTACAGTAGCTTTTTTGCTTTCGATTAATGTTCATTTTAATTAAATGATCACGGGTTTGTACAATAATATACAATGTATGTGCTCTCAAAAATAAATTCTTACATAATGAACTGAATGCCCTTGATTGACAATACAAGCAATAAGAAGACGCCCGCATCATGAACTTTATGTATTCGTCTTTTTATATAACATATATTTGAACGACCGAGAAAATCATCCAACTAAATAGATTCCAGCTGTATGTTCGTTGAAAAGTTGCTGAAAGTGACAAATTTAGTTATTCTGTTTAATAATTGGTTGTTTTACACAATGATTAATGCTTTCGATGTATATAGTTTTATTTGCCTTTATAAATAAATAAATTTGAACTCAGTCTGGTCTGAGAATCGCCGAATATATATTTATCCTTGTAGCACCAAGTATTTATAAAATATGTATTTTTAAAGGCTGAAAAATATTAAAGCCTATATTTTATAAATATGTGGTGCTACTTGGTGAGATTTTTAAATACCTAAAGTTCAGATTTCAGTTCAAATAACGCCAGTAGAAAGTAATGAGTTGCAAAACCAACTTATATTGGTAATCCAAACAATCCCATTTAGGCAGTTAGCTCTTGAAATCAATATCCCATAGGTCATCAGGTTGCTAAATCTCAACCTTTTTATGAAAACAATAAGCTTTTTCGACTGAACTTCTAGAACACGATTTGAAATAGAGTTCGTGACGAGGGCTGCCTTCTGAAACATATTCTTTGGAGCGATGAATTGATATTTCATAGATATGAAATTTTTAACACTCGTAGCTTTTACCGTTGGGTACAGTAATATCCGTAATCCATACGAATTTCGTTACGAACCCGCGAAAGAAGTTTCCTGGTAAGGTTTGGCTAGGCATAATATACCATACCTTGCCGTTACTGGACAGATTTACCTACCGAATGATTTAGATTATATGTGGGCAACAACCAGCCCGCTGTAAGATTTGATCCGGCCCGCGAGACATTTTGAAAAATCCAATTAAAAAATATACACTACTTACTCATTCTCACTGCAAATGAGGAAGATCGAGGATATGGGGTTAGTCGCTTGCCTAGCGGAATCAAGGAGGCGACAAGCCGAGTGGCGGCGATCCATCAAAGAGTTCAGGCGGAAATAAGCTTTGATTCTTCCGACAGGCGATATCCTAGCG
Organism: Protaetia brevitarsis; assembly: GCA_004143645.1. Classification (NCBI taxonomy): domain Eukaryota; kingdom Metazoa; phylum Arthropoda; class Insecta; order Coleoptera; family Scarabaeidae; genus Protaetia; species Protaetia brevitarsis. The sequence goes on along the minus strand of RXPK01000539.1, from coordinate 26,580 downwards.
AACTGGCAGTGCCGTCAATTTGCTTTTGACTTTGTGTAATCTGAGTGCTTACTAATTATATTTTTGTTATTAAGTTTATCGAACGAAAAGTAAACGAAAATGAGTCTGGTGGAGAGAACGAAAAGTAGATGCAGAGTGTCAGTTTCAAGAAAATGGACTGAAGAATTCTTTTATTATTTGCACAATGGTAAGCCTATTGTTTGCTGTGTGAATGAACCATTCAGTGATGAAAGAATTCAATATAAGAGGCATTACTCAACTAAACATCTCATGCTGCACTCACTGACAGGACAAATAAGAAAAGTAAAATCCAGAAGCTTACCGTAAATTTGGAAAAAACAGCAGCAAATGTTTCATAAACAAAAAACACAACTTCATAATGTTGTGGAAGCTAGTTTTATAGTTAGTTCAAAATTAGCAAAGTAATTAAAACCATTTGCCGAAGAAGAATTTATCAAGGAGTGTATGTTAGAAGTTTGCAGTGTTTTGTGTTCTGAAAAGAAAAATGAATTTGAAAAAATTAGTTTGTCAAGACGATCTGTTGCCCGACGTATAGAAATGATGGCTAATGATATAAAAACAACATTGACTGACCGTATGGCTGGTTTTAAATCATTTTCCATAGCATTAGACGAGAGCACCGATTTGTTTGACACAGCTCAACTAGCTATATTTATTCGAGGTGTTCATAAACAGTTCACTGTTACTGAGGAATTGCTTGCTTTACAGTCGCTAAAAGGAACCACTACAGGAGAGGACATTTTTAATGAAGTTAAAAAGGTATTCACAAGTTTTGGTTTGTCATGGTCAAAATTAGTTGGTGTATGCACAGATGGTGCACCTTCTATGGTCGGCTTACGTAAAGGTTTCATCGGAATTTTGTATGAAAAAGCAACTGAATTAACTGTGCAAAAAGATGATTTGATAGTCCTTCATTGCATTATCCACCAACAGAACTTGTGTTCTAAGTCCATTCGACTCCAGAATGTTATGAATGTGGTAGTAAAAACCATTAATTTTATTCGATCCCGAGGGCTTAACCATCGTCAGTTCAAGGCGTTTTTGGATGAAACATCAGCCGAATATGACGACGTAACATATTATTGTAAAGTCAGATGGTTAAGCAAAGGAAAAAATGCTGAAACGGTTTTACGAGTTTAGAAGTGAGATAGCAGATTTTATGCAAATAAAGATAAACCACTATCTGAATTGAGTGACCCAAAATTAATATGTGACTTAGCATTTCTGGTCGACCTTACAGGCCATTTGAATGATTTAAATTTGAAACTTCAAAAACAAGGAAAGTTAGTAAATAATTTGTATAGCCATTTGAAAGCGTTTCAAAACAAAATCCGCTCGTGGGAGGCACAGTTGCTGTCTGGTAACATTTACTATTTCACCACGCTCTCTGCGTATGAAAATACTGCTTATGCTCAATATGCTGAAGAACTCAAGTTACTGTCGGAGCAATTTTCGAACAGATTTAGCGATTTTAAAAATATGGAAGACAGTTTCAATTTATTAGCTACTCCAACAAAGAGTAATGTGCAAAATGCTCCAATACACTTGCAAATGGAGTTGAACGAGCTTCAAGAAAACTCACTCCTAAAATCTAAATTTGAAGACGTGGAGTTATGCGATTTCTACAAAAAAATATCTCGAAGAAGACCACTTTCCGGAGCTTAGAAAATTCGCAAGAAGATTGATTTGTGCGTTTGGCAGTACTTATAAACGCGAACAGTTCTTTTCAATGATGAAAGTTAATAAATCAAAACATCGTAGAAGGCTGACTGACGATAATTTGAAAAATTCTTTACGTCTTTGTATCAGTGGGAATTCATCCAAACATCGATGGATTAGTTTCCCAAATTCAAGCTCAAGGGTCTCATTGATTTCGTTGTCGCTATTTAACTTTCGTAGTTTGTAATAATTCTAAATTTCACGATTTAATTATAATTTTGTACCTATTTTTTTCATTTAATTTTCTTATTTTAATAAATTGCATTATAATAACGTTGTGGTATTATTTCATGTCTGATATCTATCCCTAAAAATTATGAACACTACTTTAAAACACTACTTTAAAATGCACTACTTTTAAACGCGGCCCGCGAACGTATTTGCATACTAAAGTTTGGCCCACAACATGTCAAAGGTTGCCCATACTCGATCTAGATGCTACTAAACACCTCTATGTTTTGGCAGGAGTTATAGATAATATACCAGTATTTATACACACTCGTGTTGAGAAGAATGCAACATGCATTCGTGATCTACGATTCGAACGCCTTTTAAGGAACGAAGCGAAATACAGAGAACTCAATTCACACAGAATGATTAATCCTTCTGATGTATATAGTTTCATAAACCTCTATAAAAAAATAAATTAGAACTCAGGCTGGTCTGAGAATTGCTGAATTTATATTAATCCAAGTAGCACCAAGTATTTTACCTAGTCTACACAACTCGACGTGTTTCGTTTACTTGCTGATAAAGCATCCTAGTTCGTAATATATCTCCCCATGTATTCGGCGATGGTACTTTATGGTCGCTAAATAAAATACGAATGCGTTTTGAGTGCCGAACCAAAGTAAGGCGTTTTTCTATAGCCTTAGTTTTAAGTTCTTCCAAATTCTGGAATGATGTTAGTTAGTGTCATTTTAGATTCTGAAGATTATAGGAAGTTAACGCTTTAGGAATCGGCATAAGGTAATATGGCAGGCATTGTTCATAGGGACGACATTTTCGCCATTTTAAGGTACTGTCACCGATTTTTGTGTTAGTGTGCGGGGTGACTCATTTACCGTTAATTGTTTTTGGACATCTGTGATACTAGAAGCAACAAACATCCAATCCAGTCTTTTTAAAATTTCTTACAGAATTTTTAATAGTGGTACTACGTTTATAAGCTTTGGCAAATAGTTTTCCTACCTGATATGGAGTCACCGTATGATCGGGATTGTTTTTTAACCATGTTGTGGTGGCAGGGGTTGTAAAATATTTTAAGTGGTCCAAAAAATGACACATCCAGAGGTTGTAACCTATGAGTGTAATGAGGATGCACACAAATTATTTGTTTGTCTTCTTTGGCAAACATCACTGCTTCTAAATTCTTACGATTTGCATACTCAGTGAGAATTAACAAGGTCTTATTGTTCTTGGAGGAATGTGAGTATTTGATATTATTATCAAGTTATTTGCAAAAGAGTTAATCCGTCTTCCAAGCGGATTCTTAATATAAACTCCGAGACATGATGGGGACATCGTCTTATCTACAAAACGGCAGTAAGCATCTGTCAAATAATAGCAGTCCTAATATTAGCAAGTGCTGTTTTATGTTTGTTGTAATGTAGGAAACTTTACTAGTCGTAATAACAAAGTTATTGCTGTTTGGACGTGAACTTTGCAATTTTCAGAATTTCGTTATTATTTTGATGGTGAGTTCAACGGCAAGGAAAGCATAAGTAAATTATTTACAACTACACTTTTTTGTGCTTATTAATTGACATGTATTTTCTATAATGTGTTATTTGTTTATTTCAAATATTTAATATATTATAACATAACCAGAAAATGTCCCAAAGAGGGCAAGATGGTGCTATTGGTATGGGGCAACATGGGGACATCATTATCTCACTCTTCAGTCTGGTCCGTTATGCCTGGATATGCCATTATGCTTTCTCGAAGACATAATACCTATTTCTCATGTTAGGAATAAAGTACAGGTTCAATCAAAGCGTAACAAGGGAAAGACAGCAATCCTTACAAGCACTACGTATAAAAATCTGCTACAAGAAAATAGAAATCTGGAGAATCTCTAAGGCAACTAGAAGTGCTGAAGGAGAGTTAAAGGAAAAAAAAATGACAAAGAAGAAAACAGAAGAGATCAAGAAGCCGAATTTTGTAATTTTGTCTCAATTATGAAGATTAAGTTTAATATTCTTATCGTTATTGTATTTTTTTTTTTGTTTTAAGTAGTTCCGCTCTAAAGAGTTTAAATTTTTCCTGCATGTTTTTAAGAATATTTTAAGAATCTATTTTTTTTTACCTATTACCTAGATTTATGGTACGACCCATTCTTAACTGGAACCCCATCTTGCCCTCATGGTGGGGCAAGATGGTGTATTTACAAATTTCTTTTCAAAATTTTCTCACAACATCAAGAGTACTTATCGAAAAATTGTAAATTTATCCATCAGCAGATAAATGTTTAAAGATTACAACAAGCGTACTTAGAACCTTGTATATCAATTTGCAATCCTAATGTAGTGTTTTAAAGCTTAATGTTTCCATCTTGCCCCACCTTCCCCTATAACCAATAGTTTAAAGAGATAAATTTACAACACCAAGCTTAAATTTTGGCGTAGTAAATATATTAACTGCACTTTAAACAGTTATTTCTCTCCTGGTTTATTAATTAAGTCTTAATTCAAATTATACACCCAAGGAAGGCATATCATGCCCAAACTGGTAACAGAGTAATTTTTTAAAAAGAATGCAGTAAGCAAATTTACAATACCAAATTTAATTAGGAAGTAATTAAATTAATTAACTTAAAAAAATAAACACTTACCTGGAAAATATTGAAAATTTCGTAACTGTCGAAAAAAATTGTCAACTGTGAAATCACTTAATGGAAAACTATAAACAAATATGGCCGTTTACGTTGACAGCGTCTAGAAAACCTTAGTTAACTTTTATACTGGCTAGTGTTGAGTTAGTCCAGGTGGCACTATTTAAATTGGAGGTATTATTTTTGTTGCTGTGTCATTTTAACCTAGTATGTCGTTTTAGGTCAAGATCCGTATATACCAGGTTGCCTCGTAACTTTTTAGCCAATCAAGAGAAAGAGCGCGAACGCGTCATCATGTATGCTGTGTTTAATAAGTAAAGTGGTGCATATATGTGAAAACAAATGGCGATTTGTACTCCCAGACTAAATATTTATTTAATTTAGAAAATTTTTCAATTAATGTTTTGTCAACAAGAACATGTCTTGCAATACAATTTCAAGTTCTTTTTATTATAACAGAATACCCCAATACCAAATATTATATTATATACTCAAAGAAATATTCCACTAGCGTACTATAGATGGCACCGCAGTATTCTCTTATGGAAATAATAATAATAATAATAATAAATAGACGTATAATCAGAAATTCAGAATAATCCAAAAAAGTATAATATGAAATTATAATATAAAGTGAAATTGGATAATTTAATTTAATAATATTTAGGGGAAAACGCCGGAGTTCAGGTTACGACGTATCGTGATCCTGCTCTTCCACTCAACCGTTAACTATTTTATAGTATATACAAGTAAAAGTAGACAGCGTGAGTGTAGAAATTGCAAATTACAAGTCTCGTCGAATATTTTTCGCGTCACTGCTGCATAAATAAATGTAGGAAGAAATTCTTTTTAAAAGTTTGAATATTCACGTATTTCTTTATATTACTCGGAACGGAATTATACACATTAGAAATGCGATAGGTAAATCCCTTCTTAAACAGTTCCAATTTGTGTAGAGGAGGTGTTAAGGTGCCCTTGTATCTACTATTAATGGTATGAACATCCGTCCTAAATTTGATTTTATTGTACAAATATTCGGGTTTCCCAGTGATAATTATTGAGTGATACAAAGTTGCAGAATGCAGCAATCTCCTATTTTTCATGTTAAGCCATCTCGCATCAATAAGTTTATGCGAAATATGTTCTCTACGTTTAGTGCCGAAAAAAACCTATAATATTACCACTACAAACGTACAGCAATAGAAAATGCTGGTGGTGACATCTATAGTGCGCCAGTGGAACATTTCATTGACTCGAGAATGATCGCGAGGCGCGTCATCACAGCGTCATCGTGTATCCACCCTCTCCTTTCCCCGGGCCTCACCTACAACTTACGAGGTAACCTTATGAATACGGACCTTGATTTTAGGTTACATTCTCCTATAAGTTGCGTTCCTTGAATTTCTCTCTTCTTTCCTAAAGCTTCGGTAACACGCAAGGTCGTGAGTGAAGGTTGCCTCCACCACCATTGTCCAGTCCGAAATTATTGCCATTCAGACTTGTGCTGAGGGCATCTCAAACTGCCCGCGCAAGAATGGATGAGTAGAAATCGTCTCCGATAGCCAGGTTGCCTTCAAAGCTTTGTGGGCTGTCAGATTTGACTCTGGGATGGTACTGGGGTGCAACCGAAAACTTAAACAGCTGGCGGAACATCTAAATGTTACATTGAGATGGGTGCCAGGTTACTCTAGAATAAGAGCCAATGAAATAGTTGAAATGTTAGCAAGGGGCGCCAGCGAGCTGCCGTTCGTAGGTCCAGAACCGATGTGTGGTAGCTCATATGGTAGCATCGAAACGTTTGTCAGGTCTCAACTTGCTGCTAGGCACTGCTCTTTTGGAATGGATTCGCCGGCGCAAGACACTGTAAATCTTTAAGGTTTCAACTGAATGAGGAGACTTCGTAAGGCAGTTTTTATGAGCAGGGACAGATTGAGATCACTCACAGGAATCTTAACTGGGCACTGCGCACTAAATAAACACAGGTACCGCATTGGGTTAGTGAACTCTCCCCTGTGCAGGAAGTGTGGGAGTGCGCAGGAAACTCCTGTTCACCTTCCCGGCAGTGGACAGGGAGAGGCAGACGCACTTTGGGGTCGATAGGTTGGACAAGCCCAGAGTCGCCAGGTTAACTCTCAGCCAGATTGCGAACTTTTATGATAGGGTGCCATCTGATTTAGAGGGCTAAAATGGACATGGGAGCATAGTAGGTCTTTTTGGCAGAGTTGCCTTCTTCGGGTTAATCCGCCTATGAATAATAAAAAGTTGCGTTCTTTGCAACACTACTACCATTACACTGAGAAAAATGGGCTAAGTAAGATGTTTACTTGATAAAAAATTATTTACAATAGATAAAGTTTTACTTGGAACTATTCTCGTTAATTAATACCTGCAACTAAACCCAGTTTTCTGAATGCAAGTTGTTACTGTAAATAGTGGTTTTATTAACGGCTATTATACAGCGTACCTGACAAATTTGTGGTAAGTAACGTATTACTTATGACTACTGGTACTGTATTTAACTACAGCACATGCTTAGTAGAAGTAACAACAATGCTGATAGCTATTAAACTCATGTATTTTCTTAAAGAGGTAACAACTTGCTAACAACTACGATTATTTGAGTTTTGCTGCCACTCCGTGATTATTTTACTAGTCCTGATCGGCTAATGCGGCGGAGTAATGAAATAGTCCCGAGCCGGCTACGCGCGCAGGCGAACAGAAGCAAGCAGGCTAGCGTTAAGCATGGGGCGGCCATTGTAGCCAGTTGGAACACAAATATATTAAAAATACCGGGTGGGTTAACTCAAGGCCCCATGCGTATAAGGAATCCCAGCGAAAGAAGCAGCACCGAGCCTATAAGCAAACCGGATGTTTCAAGATTGCAGTTTTAAACCACGTGGTGGAGTATTTGAATTCCCCATCATTGTGATGATATCCGCGCCCGCTGGTGAAGTTAAAGTGTGGATGCCGTCGCTAGTGATCCGACAGTCCAAGTGCCATCTGCAGTTGGGGATACCCCGACGAAGTAGTCGTTTTCGAGGCGATCACCGGACCTAACCGCCACGTACGCCGACAGAGGATCAACCCGCCGAGACAACGCCCAGTACAAACAAACAACAGAAACCGCAAGTTTACCGCCTATATTATTTCGTTGTTTGTTATTAGTTGTAACTTCAAAGCCATATTTCTTTGTCCTTTGTTTAGATTTCAATAATTTCAATAACTAAATAACGTTTCAAGGGAGCCCCATTTACCTTATCTTTTATTATTGCTTTGTTCATCTTTTCATTATTAACGAATATATTTTATGAGTCATTACGTTGTAAATTGTTTAAAAAAAAACTGTTGTTAAAGTGGAACCAATATCTTTTATTAATTTTGTTTATTAGTCAATATACACGGTCGTATTTCATATTCTTCAATACTCATTACCACACGTCCTGAGGGCGGTTGTATAACCGATAAAAGAATCTGTGTTTATTTCTATTAATAAATATATATTTTTATTTATTAAATTTTACCGCGCCCAACAACTTTATCATTTGCATAATTAAATTAAAGACCCATTACATTTTGGCTCACAAGAACGAGCTGATTAAGCGTACCGGCGCAAATTGCTTTCATCTTGGTGCTTCAACTCCACTACTTAAATGAATTTTACAGAGGTAACATACGTAGATCATTTGGTAAACAATATACTACAATGTATTAATCATTTAAAAGTACCGACAAGCGGCAAGTTGTCTAAAAATTACATTCAATCAGTTGGAGTAGCTGTTATCCTTGTAAAGCTTATTGTTTTGAAACGTCTGTTCAGGTTGATCGGTTATTTACTTGTTCTTTGTTGTTATTAGGTAGCTTAAGCATTACATTACATTCATATCAGGTAGTCACTGTGTTTGTCCTATACAAAATAAAACTATTGCTAATAATACTGCTTTTTATTTATATTTATATTAAATATTCACTAAACTTCCTCGTTTCCTACACTACCTATAGTTGAACAACAAATTTAAGGTAAGTACACTGTATATTTATAGCAAACCATTACCTTCTATATATCAGGTATTTAGTGAACATGCATTAATGATACTCTTTCCTTATCACAAGTAATCCAAATAGCTTGTACTAATTATGAAGGTGTGACAGCTGTTATAGAATAGTTCACTCACAGCAATACACCTACTACTTGACAAGGGCAAATCTTTGCTTACTGCAGCTACATATATTCTTTGGCTTAACTACTTCAGTTTAATTATCATTAGCAACTTCATAAGTTACCGGTATGAAGCAGACCGTAAGTAACTTAGATTGCTTCTTTTTAGTATCAGTGTTTAAGATCTCTTTTTTTACTAGTGCTAAGTAATCTATGCTTTTGTCTCCTATCCAGCTGAACTTTTTACTTACTATAATTGTATTTTTATTTATGATTATTAATTTTTTTCTCAGTGTAGAATCTTTTGTTGGTTATGAGCGAAGTAAGAGCTGAATTAATTGAATAATGGGACATAGTGTCCTAAGAAATGATCGATGGTTTACTCAAAAGCATGGGAGGCGAATAAATGCACTCATAAAGATTCATGCAGGGAATACACGTTTTAGTTTCTAGTTGAATCCAGTATTTTATTTGTGTCTGACGTTTTTGAGTTTATATTTTCTTTCTTTCTCTTTTGAACAGGTTTCTGAGTTGCACAGTCTTTATAGAACAAACTCAAATTACTCAAACTAACTTCGCACGCACAGATTACCTCGAAAAATATATCAATTTATCTATTACAGAAAAAAAAAAAATAATTAGATTTTATGTTTGTTGCTTTAAATCGAGCTTTTTTTTCTAGTATCTGCCGATCAATACTTTCGTAATTAACGAAGTACGTACAGGCGGGTAAGCCGCTTTAAAGGCTTTGCATCATAATCACTTTTAGGGAGGGTAAAACAGCACATAAACCACCCTAGACAACTAAAAGTGCCACACCTTTGTAGTTAACCGTACCTAACTGCTCCTCGTTCGACCAAATACGTCTTAAATTAATTGGTTTGCTTGTTAGTAATTGTTACCATTAGATCCAGAATTACATCCATCATATCAGTACGTTAGTTGGTGTTAGTTTAATGTCTATTTCCGTGCTCATATGTTAAAACTATCGTGGTAAAAAATTATTAAATTAATGCAAACGCGTTTTAGCATCATTTCGTCCCCATCCGTCAGATCTTATCCTGTGTGTGCGATATTATCAGTTATACGAGCCATTTGAAGCCGGTATAATTCGCGTGTAGGTTCTTTTCCCAGAGTATTTTGACGAAACTTGTTACATTATCCCAGATCGTAAGTCACGCCAACTCTGGGCAGCTCCCGTGTGCCCTTTAAAAACTCGTCGTTCTTTTTCTCTTCAACGGCAATCCATTTAATTCGCGTCTGCCTCCGACCGCACGGAATAAGGTTAAAATACCTTAATTGCGCCAGGAAATAACCGGCTGACCTATTTCCAAGTCGCTGGGTTGGGCGTTTATATACACAAGCGGCACTTTTTAATTTATTAAACTCGCATATTATGAGCTCACACTTCCACCATTCGGTTCCGAGGTTAATTAGTTATGATGTCATGGTGGAGGCTTTATCAACAGGTGCTCAGTAATATGGCACTTTTCAAATGTCGCAAAAAATTGTCGCATAGTGTAATCAGAAGTCAAAAAATGAAATCTTTTTAAGGATGTCATTACATAATTTGGGTCAAATAATGCACCTCTATAGTATAGTATAGATCCTGCACAGATCTCTACAGTTATTTTCCAATTGGTTTCGCAGAAATTCGATCTGTAGGAATTAGTGTTGGGAACGAAGCTTTCATTATCGTCCGCTTCATAATAAGGTCTCCACTATAGTCCTGAACATTTACTTAATTTTGGTCCAAGGTAACATTTTTTTTAAGTATATAAAGATGATGGGTCTGATTAAGAGGGCAAAATTAGGGAGCGCTTTTTAGGATAAGAAAGATCACAACACCGAGAGAAAAAAATGTTGTATTAACTAATAAAATGGTGTATCGAACACTTTTTTCTTTTTCAATATGAGCAATGATATTTTAGTGTTAATGCAATACGTAAAAAAAATGTTAAATTGCGTTAGTTAACTGAATAATAATAAATGTTATAAGAAACAGACTACGCGTGATTTTTTGAACATATACTTAATTTTCCATTAACAATTTCTACCTGCTAATTTAATAATACAACAACATTATCCCAACACAGTTACTTGTTGTAGACACACGAAGTAATAATTGTCTCTATAATTTTATAATATTGGTTTGGCACTATAAAATGTTGATTCAAAACTTATATTGTTTCATTTAACCTACCTGTAGTATTCATCGAATGACTATTTGCATGTAATTCAACACCTTTAGGTGGTTATACGAAAAAGATTTTCTTGTGAATGGAACCATTTTCGATTCTGCTTAAAATCACGTTACTGATCGGGCGAGTTTTTAATTTCATCGATGGATCCATCGATTACTGTATCATTAATATATTAAACAGAGATATACTGTAATCGATGGATCTATCGATGAAATTAAAAATCCGCCCGCACATTCAGCAATTACTCCATTGATAGCAACGCATAGCTATATATTACCTAATTAGAAAGACTATAGTAGGTAATAGAAGAAAAATATTTACGGCATTATATACTAAACTTATATTAGCTTAATAACATAAGTAAAAAATTATAAAGGTTTTATTCATACATTTGAAAGGAAAGTACAATTTAACGTTTCATAATAAATCATTAATAACAACATTTAACCAAAATTCGTTATCAGCATTTACCCATTTCGTAATACTACCCACCAAATAATTATTATTTTCAACGGAATTGGTTTTTATCATATTAATCGATTTACTTAAACAAATAGAGGCAAAATGATTTTTACGATTACATTTATGACATATTTTACCATAAGCTGGACAACTGTTTTGCACATGCGTAAAATTACAACGTGTACACCGACCTGTTCTAGAATTGTTTGAATCCGTTACAAACGATCTTGTTTGAATTTGCCGGGCACCTTTTTCCAATGATCTTCATCCTTGTGGGGCCCTTGGGTGAAACGTGTCTTCTGTCTTGCTCCTGAATCCGGCTGTCAATCAATGTGTTTTCCAGCGTAATTTCACTATTATTTAAAATTTCTCGAACTTCATTTCCTATACAGTGTAACAGCGTCGCTGCTTGTATTTCGGCTGTTTTCTCACTGCAACCACTCGCGGTAGAATATAATTTCCAATCTTCTTTGAATTGCCTCCAATTTTATGCTAGGTCGCCCTCCATTTTCATCTTCTCGGGTTGTGATAGATTCTCCATTTTGTTTTGTTCCTTTCTGATACTTTTTTTTTATAATTTGTTGCACTTTTTCTTCCTTTCACAGATTTTTTTTTTGTATTTTGTTTGTTTTTTATTCTGACTGCGTCATGTTATATATATATACTCCGCGATGGGTTTTGATTATCTTTATTATTCAATATTAATGTTACAGAAGCTTACAAACATAGGTATTATTGCTACGGAGGTTGGATACTGACTGACTATACGCATTTGCGATCACCGATGTGTAACAGTATTAAATATTACATTTCATTGAGTTAACACCGATAGTAAATGTTTAAAGAACACCTTTTTCAAATGTTAAATCGACAATTTCTAGAGTTAAATCAACAAGATAAAATATTGGTTACGCCTGAACACTATAATCTTGTTAAATTAACTCTAAAGTGTGCAACAATATAAATATGTTTGTTTCAAATAGGAGCATATGATTCACATAAATGCAACATGGTTAAATCAATGTTCAAATTCGTGACACTACGAAAAATGTTGAAATAACCATTTCATTTATCTCAGTGAACCTTTGATTGATTGATCTGAAAGGTCGGGGTGAACTAGGTTCATCTGGCTACCTGAACTCTAATCTAATCTATACAGTGTCGTTTTTCTTTCTCTGTTTGGATCTGGATTGTATTATAGTTTCCCTTATATCAGAAAAAGAAAATATTCGACCATTCCTACTAGTATTGGGATGAATCAAAGAAGTTAGAGTAATAGAAATACTTGTTTGTATTTAATAATAATATAATAATAATAATATATTTCCAACAGGTTAAAAAACACCCAATTACAGGAAAATATATAAAAAAAAGAAAAGTACGGTGAGATTCAAAAAGATTGTCAATTCCGCTCCTGTAGATAGTAGCAGGGTGTAGGTATATGCCGCGTGTTTGTAATGAAGGTTTGAACTATTTCAATGTTACTATACTATTGTTGGTGATATTAAATGTTGAAAAAAGTTATAAGATAAATAAACTAAGACAAATTACAACACGAACGCCAATGTCACTAAATGTCTAGGAAATTGGTTTATTATATGAAATTTGTATGTAGCTAACTTCACTCATTAAAACGGTAATATGCATAGATAAATTTTTCCGGAAAACAGTTTTTTTTTATTACGACAATCATTTTGAATCTCACAGTACATGCCAAGGAGCATTAACAAAATGGAAAAGCATATAATTCATTCTTACAAACTAAGATTTAAGCGTAAAAGAAAACTTTAACAATTTGCTTAGATAATTCAAAGAACAAAATAAGATCATGAAATAGCCAGGAAAACAATGAAAATAAAAAAGAAAATCGACTATAATTAATTACAAGAGGCGTAAGCACAATTTACAATAAATTTCAAGCCATCATGGTTGATGTCGCATACATCCGAGAGTCTATTAAAGTGATCACACATTAATGAGACGGGAGATCGGAGCAGCACATTGGATCTATGTTGATCACAATAAAATGTAGGGTGAAAACGGGAATTCAGCTTAGGTATGAAAAAGTTAAGTTTATGTAAAAGCTACGGGCAGTCGATTCTATTATGCACCAGGTTAAATAAAAATTTAATTAAACTAACAATTCTTCTAGCTTGCAAGGATTCAAAATTGAATTTGGCTAAAAGTACCCCATAATCAAAACCCCTTAGTGGATAAGATCCCTCAGCCAGGAAATAAAGAAACTTCAAAAACTTTCTTTGAACCGATTCAATATTATTTATATGAATTGAGTAAATAGGAAATCATATTAAAATTGCATATTCTAAACTAGAGCGTATCAAAGAAAAGAACAACGTACTCAGCGTCCTGGTATCACGAAAATCTCTACAATTGCGTTAAATAAAACCATAAATTTTAAAGATAAGTGAACAACATCTGCTATGTGACGAGAAAAAGTACGTTTGGGATCAAATAACACTCCCAAATCTTTCGTTAAACTTACAGAGGTTAAAGTAGTACCGGAGATAGTATAAGAAAAAGTAACGGGTGATCTTTTTAGTAAAAATAATAGAATTCACTTGGAAACATTAAGTGAAAGCCTGCATCTACTGCACTAGGAAACAACAGCGTTGATATTAAACTGAAGTACTTTACAGTCCTCAACAGAATCAATAGAGCCAAACAACTTTAAATCGTCAGCAAACATCAGTTTTTGACAGGATATATCATTAACAAGGCCATTAACAAAAATTAAGAATAGAAGAGGTCCTAAATTCTAGCCATGGAGCACACCTGATGTAGGGATAACAAATTTCGATATGAAATTACCGTACTTGACACATTGTTTCCTATTAAGCAAATAAGATTTAAAAAAATTAACAGGGAGTTAGAAAAGCCTAAAGAGCGCATTTTAGCTAAAAGAACATGATGATCTATCTGATCAAATGCCTTCTGAAAATCCAGGTATATTACGTCGACCTGTCCCCTGTTGTCTATAACTTCTATAACAAATTGGGTGAAGCAGGCCAAATTAGTAACCGTCGACCTATTTTGCATGAAACCATGTTGTAATGGGAATATTAAATTACAAATTGAGGAATAGATGTGCTTATATCAAACAGTTTCAAAAATCTTAGCAAAGTTACATATTAGTGATATGGGTCGATAGTTTTGAAGCTCAGATGGGTCACCCCTCTTCAGAACAGGACGTATATGCGCTATTTTCCGAATTGATGGCATTTTCCGGTGTTCTAGTATTAAATTTAATATGAGGTGCAAGGGCTTTGCAAAAATGCCTGCGCAATCTTTAATAAGAAAACTGGGAATTGCATCAAAGCCAGCCGTAAAGGAATTTTTAGAACATTTCAAAGCACACTCAATCTCTTCCACTGTAAAGTACGGGACATTAATAAGTCCATTTGACGCATTTGGGAAATTGGGTCGGTCACCGGTAACGGAATCTGTATATACACTATTAAAGTATTCTCCAAACGCATTTACAATGGAATCGGGGAAGGAAAACTCATTGTTATTATGTCTAACACCGCCAGGGTTTCTGGTAGTTCCTCTTTTGTTTTGAATGAAAGCCCAAAATTGTTTGGGGTCGCGGTGTATTGAATTTTCGACATTACTAATATAATCTCTGTAAGCAATATTAATAAGAGATTTCGCTTGAGATCGTAAATAGTTAAATTGGTTATACCAATATGTTGTCCCATACTTTCTGTATTTCTAAGTTTTGAATCTTTATTTCATAAAGCAATAAATTACATTCTTGTTGAACCAAGGAGGATAATATCTGCGTTGACAAAAAGTGGCTTTAAATTTCGGTACCGACATATCAAATACATTGTTCAAAATATTGTAAAACAAATTGCATGCAACATCAACATCTTCAATCGAACTCATTGGTGACCAATCGGTTTTAAGCCGAGGATGCGAAATGTTTGGTTATAACGCTCGAATTTCGCATCATTGACTAGCTTAAGTGGGAAAGCACTTGTCCGGCAAACCAGGGGATGCAGGTTCGAACCCTGCGTGAGGAGAAAAAAATTTCTTGGAAAAATTCCTCCTAATTATTACAGTTAATAGCAGAAATTTCCATTAATTTATTAAAAATAACGTTGGCCCCAGCCCGAACTCTACGGCACACCACCACGACTCTTTATCTAACTTTTGAATTAATGAAGTCGTTGTCGACTTTCAACCTCATATTAAACACAATTCAAATTGGTTCTACAATATGTGTAACTGCAGTAATGTAATGAGAATGTACATAGATATTGAAAACCAATAATTTTGATTTTTTAATTTTATTTTTGTTTTCTTGTTAGTTTAGCTGGTCTTATTTCTCGGAGATTTTCCTAGTTTTTGGAATCTTTCTGTTGCTACTTCACATTTCAGTTTCTCTAGTATTGTGTTGTTACCTTTCAGTTCCTCAGCTTATGTACCTTTAAGGATAGCCAACTTTTTCGAATGAAGTACCTAATTCACATTCCGTCAGAACCAGTCTCAGATGAAAATGAGTGCCTGTGAACTAGATTTTATACTACTATCTTCTCTGCAATTGCGTTTATTCGTCCGCGCTAGAAGTAATTAAAGGTTAAAGGGAACGGTTTAGACACAATGGTGAGTTTTTTTTCATTTTCTTGATTACCTTTTGTATAGCTAGAATCGGTGCTTTCACTATTTCTTCGTTCTTTCTCTTAAGCAAGTTTGGGTTGGGGTGGTTTGCTACCTCTTTTGCATTAAGAGTAACTTTTTTTTGCCGTTTCTCCTTGGCCTCTTGATCTTCAGCCTTATTTCTCATTTCTTCCTGTGTAGGTCTTTAACTAAGGTAGCGCATATACCATTTGTATTCAGATTAACTGAGATAACATTTTCAGCAGCTCCAACATCCTACCAATCTCCAAGCTGTTCCAATTCAGATAATGGGGTTGTGTTTTTTGCTCTTGTTTTCGATGACCCGAGGACTGATTATGCTTTCTAGTGAGATATTCGCACTTTGGAAACGTATGGGAGGGTGGGGCAAGATGGGGCCACAAGGCATGATGGGGACATCGTCTTATCTACAAAACAGCAGTAAGCATCTTTCAAATAATAGCAGTCCTAATATTGACAACTGTTGTTTTATGTTTGTTGTAATGTAGGAAACTTTACTAGTCGTAATAACAAAGTTATTGCTGTTTGTGCGTGAACTTTGCAATTTCCAGAATTTCGTTATATTTTGATGTGGGGTTAAACGCCCATATCGGAAGCATAAGTAAATTATTTACAACTACACTTTTTTGTGCTTATTAATTGACATGTATTGCATGTATTTTCTATAGTGTGTTATTTGTTTATTTCAAATATTTAATATGTTATTATAACATAACCAGAAAATGTCCCAAAGGGGCAAGATGGGGCTATTGGTATGGGGCAACATGGGGACATCATTATCTCACCCTTCAGTCTGATCTGTTATGCCTGGATATGCCATTATGCTTTCTCGAAGACATAATGCCTATTTCTCATGTTAGGAATAAAGTACAGGTTCAATCAAAGCCTAGCACGGGAAATACAATCCTTACAAGCACTACGTATAAAAATCTGCTACAAAAAAATGGAAGACTGGAGAATCCTAAGGCAACTAGAAGTGCTGAGGGAGAGTTAAAGGAAAAAAATGACGAAGAAGAAAACAGAAGAGATCAAGAGCCGAACTTTGTAAGGAAAGCAAAGGGATAGATTTTTAGAAAACGTCAAGGAAATAATCAAGTTCTTCTGTTGAGGAAGATGACGCTCAATGTTAGTATTGTAAGGGGAAGTATTGATACAATGCCATCGATGGCGAGGTTGGGTACATGGAGGCTGCGCGAATAACGTGGATGAGTTCGTCTTCTATTGTCTCAATTGTGAAGATTAAGTTTAATATTCTTATCGTTATTGTATTTTTTTATTTAAATAGTTCCGCTTTAAAGAGTTTAAGCTTTGTTTTTGCATGTTTTTAAGAATATTTTAAGAATCTATTTTTTTTTACCTATTACCTAGATTTATGGTACGACTCATTCTTAACTCACCTGGAACCCCATCTTGCCCTCATGGTGGAGCAAGATGGTGTATTTACACATTTCTTTTCAACATTTTCTCACAACATCAAGAGTACCCATCGAAAAATTGTAAATTTATCCATCAGCAAATAAATGTTTAAATATTACAACAGGCGTACTTAGAAACTTGTATATCAATTTGCAATCCTGCAGTGTTCTAAAGTTTAATGTTCCCATCTTGCCCCACCTTCCCCTAAAATCGGTAAAAGAATCGATAGAATTTCCTTGAATTCTCAAAAATATATATCCGAATAATTATTTATGGCCCCATTAATTACAAAATTTATAAGTTTTTTGGTAGTCGCCAACCGTTCTCAGCTTTGCGGCCCTCATTTTTGCCGCGCTGGGTGTGTGCATACAATAAGCTACATTTTATGGTGGAAAAACTTTATGGTTCCTACCTTTTTATAACTCGTCGGTACTAGATTCAAATTCAAACAAAACAACAAAGGTTTTCACCATCAGCGTAATATTTCCTACATCAGTAGACCATCTCATCAAGCAATATCATTTATTAGGATAAGGTAACTCAATACGTAGCCTGTGGCATCAGATTACATTTTTCTCATCATTCAGGAAAACAGACCGCAATCAATATCGATGTTATCGTAGAACTCTCCGACCATTACGGCGTAAAGATAGATAGGTGTAGTCACGATAAATCCAGATTGTGATAAATGCGACTCCGGTGAATATAACGAAAGCAAATGACTTCTCGGAAGATTTCTAAAAATAAAACGTATTATCGAATCGATATTACGGCTTCTTCTTGCGAGATTGACACATTGGTATTTAAGACAGTCGATGTTAGATAAACAAGAAGAATGAGATTCGTTGTTTACTCACAGTGGAAAATGGGAAGATTGTCGTAATCTCATATACCGAACTGGATAGGATAGAATTGCGTTTGCCCTTATAATATAATTCCGTGATTTATTCGACGCACGGTAAACATAGCAGTGTATAGAGTTTCTCACAACTTGTACTAGCCGTGAAGTGATTTATTTCGTAACCCCTTTCGTTCATTCAACTGCTATCCACTGCTCTTTTTTTCTCCTAACAACATTAGGGCAGCTGTACAGACACTTGCATACTTATGTAGCTGTAGGACAAAAGAATCTACGTATGTTCGTCAAGCCTAGGTCTCTTTGTTGAACAGTCGAGTCGGTTAGGGGTCTTCCATCCGTATGATGTACGCGCGAAAGAGAAGGGAAGGGGGTACTAGTGTGCTTCAGTCCATTGTAAAAAGAAATCTAGTGAAATTAATATAAATTCGGCGATAATAAAGTTGTCTATGGTTTTACATCTAAACTTACATATTTTTGAAGGTAGAAGAAAACTCTCCACGGGGATTTTCATTTTTAATGCTCGGTGGGGTTCGTATGTATTCTTTACATAAATTGCTGTTTACCGTCAACAACCAACTTCTTTTAAAAAGGTAGAAATTACATGCATAAATACACAATATTCACAGATAATAATAGTCTATTTTCGTTTAAAGACTAGCGTAGTTAAGATAATATGGTATTATTCTGTATATTATCTGCTTCTTTGTTTATTGTATGTTACAAATGCTGACCAGCGGATCCCACGTTACTCTCAAAATGGGCGTTTGAAGATCAGAGAAATAACGCCTTCGATCATACCATGTGATTCAAAATGATTGTCGTAAGAAAAAAACTGTTTTCCGGAAAAATTTATCTATACTTATTACCAATTTAATGAGCAAAGTTATCTACATATAAATTTCATACATTAAATGAATTTTCTTGACATTAGCGACATTGGCGTGCGTGTTGTAGTATCTTTCGATTATTTATCTTATAATTTTTTTCAAATCGTTTATATTTACATCTAATATCACCAACAATAGTATTTCTGAATACTGTAAGAAAATAAGAGAAATTATCTGTGGTAATAGCTCAATAAACAGGTAAAAAATCAATATTAACATTAAGTGCAATAGTTTATTACATTTTATAATTTTATTGGCTTATCATACACTTCAGCGCAACGAGCTGTCAAAAGAAAGTTACATATTCATTCCTATAAAGTTTCTACGGTACAGGAATTATTACCATTAGATCACGATAGGCGATTGGAATATTGCCATTGGTTTAATAACAATTTAAGGGACGATGCTAAAAAATCATTTTTCTCGATGAAGCCTGGTTTTTATCTAACAGACTATATCAATTTACAAAACTATTGTATCTGGTCTGCAGAAAATCCACACGATTTCGAGAAACGCAATTGCATCCCGTAAAAGTTGGAGTTTGGTTAGCTATGTCCAGGCAACGAATAATAGGGCCAATTTTCTTCGAGGAAACTGTAACAGCCCAACGTTACCAACAGATGTTGGAATTGTTTATTGCAGAGTTACAAGAAAATGAGCTTGACGCAGGTTATTTTCAGCACGATAATGCTCCAGCACATACTGCTCGACAAACCTGCCAATATCTTCAACAGTTTTTTGCTGACAGGTTCGTTAGAGCACAAAGATGGCCACAAGATCGCCTGATCTAACCCATTAGATTACTTCATGTTTGGCTATCTAAAAAAATAGGATCTATAGAAAACCGCATGCATACCATGGAAGAACTGAGAGATGCAGTTTTGTCACTTAATAATTATACTAATTGTATGTTATAACTTAAAGTAATAAATAAATTAGTTAAACACCAGTTAGTACTGAATTGTAAAATCATAATTTAGTAAATTAAATAATTACATTTCATTTTACAAGCAGAAAACCAATCCTAGTCGTTATATAATGCGAGTTCAAATATAGGTTACGTTTCCTTATTTATGACAGATCGTTTACTTTCTTATGTTCAACACTGACTTAGTTCAACTTCATACAAAACACGCGGCATATACTACACGCTGTTTATATTATGAGGGATTTGACAGCTTTTGGAATCTCTGTGTACTTGCGTCCTCCTGTAAAGAGGAGTTGAACTAGTTATCGGTGCGAAATGACGTCACAATCAAAGTTTATGTAAAGTGATGTTATTTTCCTACGTGGAAATTAAAAATGAAGTAATATATAGGGTGTTCCATTTAAAATAACGGAGTAAGTATGTGTTTTCATAGTTTTGGAACAGCCTGTATAGCCAAAAATATTTTTAGGTTATGTAGGATTGAATTCTGTAAAGATTTTGTATTAAACACTTTTTTCTAAAGTCAAAAATAGAGCTGTAATCAAAGCCTCAGTCTTAGGTGGGACACCCTGTACAGAAACTTAAGGAAAATGTCGAAATGTTACTGTATTAACAGTAATTTTATTCAAATTTAACAAAATATACCTAAGGTTACAATAACTGAAAAGAAAGTGGAAAATATTTTATTAGTTTAACAGCAGTTTTTACAGGGGTGCTATAATATCGCAAATTTTATGCGCGAGGGAAATATGGGAGAACGTGTAAAATTAAAGAAACAAAAAATAATCGGGGCGCAAAGATTATTCAAGCAGAATAACTTGCAATGAATCAGGGAGTACGTTATATTAGGTGCCAGAGGGAATTTACAAAGGACTTGTGAATTATAACTGATGGGTTATCTGTATTAGACTCTCAACCATTTTTCATGCATTTGGTTACAGTTACTAAATTATTACTTGATTTAGGAATATTAAAAATATTCCTGTATCCAATCAAACAAATAATTTGGTTAGTAGATTTATTTGAAACTAGCGCAGTATTTATTAATTTAACTAAATATTTACATGGAAGTAAAATAAATATCGCATTTTATTTTCGTATAGCAGTTTTCTCCCCATATATTACGGCAGAATGAGTTAGATATACTTATGTGTAGTTAGAGAGAAATTGTCGCATAAATGGGCCGCATCTCCTATTTCATTCCAGAAACAGATAATATTCACACAAAATAGGCTGGAAACTACGATCGTAACATATTAATCTGGTATATTTACTAGATCAACATCCGATAGCAGTCATCGCAATTGAAAGCACGATCTCTACAACGGCATATTAGAGTGCTAGGGTGGTCACTGCGACTAATATCCCCAATACTACTAGGATTCCTCCTTAGTGCATGGGTTTTTTGGAGATAATTCATTTTCATTTCGATTAAAAATAATCACGGCATTTTGTTGTGTTGACGCTTAAGTCTAAAATGAATAAATGTTATAAGAAAAAGAAAAACCTCTTGAATCACGATGCTTACGGTTTTGTGCCAATCTGCATAGTTTTTAAGTTCAAAATAAAGAGGACTTTGAATAACTATCAATATCTTCACTTTAAAAAAATTAAAACTGTTTTCAACGAAAAATATATATTGCCGAAGGAAAAAATGGCGTGAATTTAAAATTATATTCCGTTTCAAAGAAACACCAAATCATGTTGGCCGTATAGAAAACGCAAAAACTTTTGGTTTAATGCAATTCCTTTTAAATGAAGGTGTAGTAACTAACATCAGCAACGCCATTAATTTTCTAACACTTGTAATTTGTGTAATAATAGTGGAGATAATATCGAAAGATGGACATGTAAAATAGGTTAATCTCCATATGCACGAATCATTAATTCAAAAATTTCTTGATAATATCAAAAAAGTCCACTCCAGTAACACATTTTTAAATTATACATTAGCTAGTGGCTGTCATATATATCTATGCTAATTAGTTTTTAAATTATTAATCATGTTATAATGTGGACTTGAATATTTTTTAATTGAAGGTATATATTTTCTCACTCTTCAAATTATTTTATGCATTCGGGATTATCTGCTGTGTTTCAGTGCTCCAATGATTTCTTGCACTACCAACATCGCCTTATACTAAATGTTGAATGTTCATCGGTAGTCCACGGTCTCCACATGCTCTTATTTCACAAATTTAAATATCCACACTTGTCATAACTGTCTTTCAACTGTGTTTTCTTATTTATTATCTTCTTATATCTGTTGATTTGTATAAATCAATTAATCCCAAGTTTTTAATAATGCAGAAATATTAGCTATCACTGCAAAAGACACTAAACGCATACATTCAATAAGACTAATTTATGGTGAATAAAATAAAATAATGTCAGTCCGTGTATGTTAGAATTATGTGACGGGGTGATCTAAGACACAGGTGGCTACTCGCCATTTCATTAGCTAGAAATAAATTTTCACCCCCACTCAACTATATATTTCACTCAAATATAGTTATTCCCCCGAAGTAACAAATTTGTTTGAGTTAACGAAGTACCGATGTTGTCTCAACAGTGTGAAAGTAATTGAACCAATCCATTTTTTGCATATATTTGAAACAACAAAGGCCATACTTGTTACAAAGAAAATATGCTTAACAAAATATATTTGGTTGGTTTAAATATATCGGTTTTTCAGTGTACTTTGACACTTTATCATTTTGTTTCACAATGATGTTTAATTCCATGATTTCCTAATTTTATTGGAGAATCTGTTTTGTTAATATGAAACTAAACATTAGTATCGTTTTGGTTATTCTACAGTATTACTTACACTACTTAGCACATCTTCCAGCTTTCATTTCCCATCGGTATTCATTTTCATAGCCTACTATTTTATATTAGAGATTAATTTACTTTTTTGTCATCATCTCTGCAATTTTTTTCTTCTTTAGCTGTGATATACATTGTTGAAAACCTCATTTTAAAGACTACCAAACTTGAAAGCAAATGACAGTCGGTGGTTTCTGTTTACACCAGAAAAAAGTCTTAAATAAGTGTCTGAAAAGTGTGAAGCTTTGGAAGTAGTCACATTAAGGATTATCGAATTATTGAGAAAAATTGAAATCAAGATATTAGGGTAGCTTGAAATTAAGGTAAATTTGAAACAATATTTTTTGAATTCTGTAAACACATTTAACCGTTGCTCTATGTCTTCCAATAACCAAGATGCCAACACTGAGCATTGAAATCTCTATACTCTATATAACAAGTGCAAGAAATACCTTCGTATTCGCCTGTACTTAAAAACGGCTCTCCATGTACTGAGAAAAGAAATTGCATTAAATGAAAAGTTTTATAACTTTTGATTTTTATCATGCTCAACGAAAAGAATACCTTTTCTCAGAAAAGTGTTTATTTTAATTGAAAGTAGCGTGCTGTTTTTCCGGAAGACTATCTTCTTCTTAAGTACATGCTTTGTGACGAAAAGTAACTGTAATTAAATGGAATGCACTTTAGTTTTGATGAATATTTTATAAAATTCTCTTTATAACTTCTATTTAAGTAAGACAATACACATTACATATTATATTGTTATTATTATGTACATATTTAACAACATATTGTAGTTTCTTTTAAGTATTATTGAATTATAAACAGTATTTTAAATAAAAAAGCCGGACGCTTTGGTTTATTTGCATGGGTACTGACTTAAAACTGTTGCCTTTTAACTGAAAATGCAAGCACCTGTATTCAAGCCGAGTACTTTTTTACGCGGAAGTATTTTAGTTTTATTCATGTTCCCCAGGTACATAAGTCTCAAACTACACAAAATAATGAAAAAAGAATATATTTTTCGTGCGAGGTTAAAGAAATTTCAGAGATAATTGGAATCTTTTCAGTTAATGCTGATTTACTTATAAGCCAAGGAACTTTACAGTGGTTTTAAAACTGTTACACACGGGAAAACGATCTTGTTCTGTTCAACCATTTTTCATGCCTTTGGTTACAGTTACTAAATTATTACTTCATTTAGAAATATTAAAAATATTCCTGTATTCAATCAAACAAATAATTTGGTTAGTAGATTTATGACCCTAGCGCAGTATTTATTAATTTAACTAAATATTTACATGGAAGTAAAAATAAATATCGCATTTTATTTTCGTATAGCAGTTTCCTCCCCATATAGTACAGCAGATGAGCAGATATATATGTATAGTAGAGAAATTATCGCATAGATGGCGCATCTCCTATTTCATTCCAGTAACAGATAATATTTCGCACAAAATAGGCTGGAAATTACAATCGTAACATACTAATCTGGTATATTTACCAGAACAACATCTAATAGGAGTTATCGCCATAGAAAGGACGATAACTTTAACGACACACTAGAGTGCTAGGATGGTCATTGCGACCAACTCCCCGAACATTACTAGGATTTACAACATTGTAACGGCAAATCCCTCCTTAGTGCATGGGTTTTCTGGAGATAATTCATTTTCATTTCGATTAAAAATGATCACGGCATTTTGTTGTGTTTACACATAAGTCTAAAATGAATAAATGTTATAAGAAAAGGAAAAACCTCTTGAATCAAAATGCTTACGGTTTTGTGCCAAATCATGTTGGCCATATAGAAAACGCAAAAACTTTTGGTTTAATGCAATTTCTTTTAAATGAAAACGATATTTCTCTCGGTGTGCAGTAAATGTAGAATTTAGTTAGGCAAACGAAAAATTTCCTTAAGAATAAATAAGCAAGTTTCGGTATAACGAATTATATAAAATATATTTTAGTCGCATTAACCTAACTATAAATAAGTTCCCATTAAAAAGGTCATGAGGGAGTGATCTGGAATACCCTAGACGTAATCTTCCTCTAATCGTTCTGCTGCAATTATCCGACACGAAGAACCAAGTGAGACAAATTGAATCTCTCCCGCCTGTGCTGGATTTGTAAGCGTAAGGTTTCATTAACTAATTAGGCAAAGGTTAATTGACACGTAATTGTCCAATATGGTCGTCTCTTGAACGTTGTCGTACTTGACATGTGTGTAATGTCTACAGAAAAAAAAAATATATTGTACAACTAACCATCATTAATCATAATACCTTTTTTAGACTCTTAAAATGCTGTATCACCGTGGTCGTTTTCATATGATATAATATACAAACTGGTTTCACGTGAATGCGTACCGTTGTTATGTTGGTGTCTCAAGTTGCAAGTACATAAAAAGGCAAACGTTAATTTAGAAATTGATCGGCTGTTCTATGCGAACAAATTTAGCTTGAATGCGCAGGAAAAAATTCTCTACATTATCATACTTACCAGCAAAAGCAATACAGATTTGTAATATATTGTCCGCAATGAAAAGTACAGGATATTGTTTGTATATTTTTCAAAAGCATTATAAATATATTGTGGACTGGCACCCCGTTTTTCGCAAATTCAGATGTTGTCATGTTTACTCCGTTCAGCCTTCGTCAATGTTTCGAGAGAATTTTCACAGATGTAGATTTTATTTTTATATAAGATTTAGTTAATGAATTGATTGTTTGATTTATTAATTTAGATGTTCAGTTGTTTTAAATTAAATCATTCATTTAAATGTCTTGTCGTTCCGCTTGTTTTGTTTATGTTATTATATTTTGAGAATTTTATCCGTTGGGCACTGATCGTGTGCAGTTTGCTGTGTACGCAAGCGGTCGAGATTGTAAGAACCAGTTCCTTGGCATAGACGCACAGCGTGAGTACATAGAATTTTAAATTGGTCTTGCCCGCATTTTGTTAATTCTGATATCTAAAATTGATTCCCATAATTGAATATATTCGGCCATCAAGGAATTCGCATAATAATCAATTGTTATTATATTGATGTGTGCACACCAGAGATGTAAGATCATTTATTATTTTACGTGCAGAAGATATATTTCAGTTTTAATTCTATGTATTATAGGTAAAGAATTCATTTTTCTGTTTCATTTTAATTATTAATACCTCGGGTGGTGAATAAAAGCATTGTGCTTGCATTTAGTTTTAATTTTTAATAATTTAGTGTTCCACGAATTTTTTATTTATTGAAACCACGTGGTTGTTTGGAAAAAAAGAATTCTTCTGAACATTAATCTTTGCTTGAATAAATAGCATTGTCTATTGGTATTTAGAATAGTGCAGTTTTTTAATTTAGTGCCAGAACCCTCTGTTCAGGGTTTTTTTCTTCAAACGAATTAACTTGTTTTTTTTTCTTTTTTTATAATAATGTTTGATGTTAATTAAGTTGTTGATTAAATTCTGTCTTTTATTTTAAAGTAACTTTTTAATTTTTGGGTATTTAAGAAGTCAGATTTCTTCACTCACAATTTATTTCATATTAGAGTTCAGTTTTAAATTGCGAGGGTAACTCTGATTTTTTTTGTTTTTTCGCCATTTA
>RXPK01000538.1:0-70515 GCA_004143645.1 Protaetia brevitarsis | reverse complement strand
TACATCAGTCAAGTGGGTTTGGAGCAACTCGAAAATATATGAATGATCTGACAAAAATGCAACAGAGGCTAAAAGATGTAGTTCGATTGTTTGCAATGTTCACATTACATTAAATAATAAGGTGCTTCGCGTGTTTCCAGTTTACTTTTCTTTTTAAGAAATACTGTGCACTTTTAATTCGAATATTTGGTACTGACAAACTAATTTATTTGGAAGAAATAAATATTTGCCTATATATAAACAAGCCACATGCTTGTGCTAATGCATATTTTATTGATTTAAAAATTCCTCTTTGTATGTTTAAGCTTTTAGCTTTAATAGTCATAGCGTTTTTCTTGTGAAAAATTAAAATTGACGCAGGGGAGCTAATTAAAAGTAAATTTGTATGAGAAAAAAGAAGACATCGATCCGAACAATTTTAAATGATTAAGTAAAATATACAAATACTAGTAATTAGTTAATGGAATGATGTAGGTACATACGTCGATTAGTTGCTTTTATATTGCTCAAATCTAATGCAGTTCTAGACAATATTAAAAATCCCACCGGATATAAATGAATTCCTCGTCAATAAATATAAAGATATAAATACATGGGCTTTTTTATAAGCGCATTCTTTTTCGTCTTTAAACCCATCGTCCTAAGCTACGACTCCTGTCTCCTCAACCAGGCATCGAAACATACGTCGAATGCACACAGCCTGTCTCTTATTAAATCCCGAATTGCGGCAGTGCGCAAGAGGAAGACCAACAGCACTCTTGTGTAGGAGTACGGTTAATAGAGGAACAATAGTGCGAGACGACCTGACTGGCTACTGACTAAGTAGCAGGTTGGGACCATTTGCTGACATGACCAGCATATTTTGTAATGACACCTCTGTATCGTATCATGCACCTATCCCCTCCTATCCCTATACAACATCCGTCATGAAAATTAATTTTACATTCATCTGCTGACACTGTGTACAACGTCTTTTTTCCTATACACGTTTTTTTCTTCGCTTCTTTCGTCCTTTCTTCTCCTTTCCCGTTTTAACAGCGCTGCCCGTGGATGATTGTGGCTGTGTATGTATTTATTCTCGTGTATAACGAGGGTGATGGAATGATTATAATATAGCGTTTATAGCTGACGGAATAATACGAAATTCTCTAACCGGTTGGGGTACGGGTACCTACGCACAATTATTGTGTTCGTTTGAGATGAATATACATAAAAGAGAGAAAGATACTGACGCTATCTAATAAGATATGAATGTGGGCTTTTTCGTTCCCCTATTTTTGATTTTAATTAATAGTTTTATACATTTAAACTGATTTTAGGATTCGTTTAATTTTTATTAGTTTCTCTTTTGTTTCTTATAAGACGTTTCGAGAACCAAGCCCATCATCATTCTAAAACCAAGGTAATAGAAAAGCAAAAATTTCATGTTTCATGGACTATCAAAACGAGTTAACTGTAACAAATGATAAACAAGCGTATATCGGTTCTCTTTCTTTACCTTCTCAGTAACTGTATATTTCCGAAGGCATGATCAGTTTCTGCTTGCTGCTGTGATAGGCTATAATTCTAAAAGCAACCTCATCATTAGTTTCCTAATGAAGAACACGTAGTGCTAATTTGGTATAATTTAAGTAGCTTGCTACGTATAGATAGGAGAAAAGACACCAAGGAGCGAAATTAATAGTTAAATTACTATTTTAAAGCTTTTAATAAAATTTATAGTTATCTTAAAAATCTCTATAAAATTTTGCCTCAAAATTATTGAATAGTGTTTGCTGGTTATATTACTTTCAGTTCTTTTAAAGATGCAATATCTCTTCTATATGCGATAAGATTTTCACTGGCCCAGCTGGAATCTACAGTAGGGTGAGAAACACAAAAATCACCCTTGCTCCATAGGAAAATATGCCGTTTCAGGCAGAGGCATATGCAACATTCCATTATGCAACCGAAATCAATAAAAAGGCTTATAAAAACAAGCGGATCTATATTAGTAGTAATTTCAGTGATTCCATTTGTGTGAAAAATATAAAGATAATATAAAAACATAGCATAAATATAAAAATTAAAGTACATATAAAGTTAATTTAAAAAAAACATCGAGAAAATAAAAAAAAAAACAAATACAAAACACGCAGGTGTATGCTGAAGGCCCCCCTGAAATTCTAATATTGTTTAAAGCTATTTAAGAAAAAAAAACATTTAGTGAATAAACACAGTCTGCCACAGCCACAAATATACCAGAGATATTTTTAAAAATATATTTGATAAATATTTTTCGTGAGAGGTTTTTAAATACATTTTTTATATTTTATTTAAATATAGATAAAACATACAATTAAAACATTTACTCCATATTTTAAATCAATGTAAGTTTGATATTTTTTAAAATATTTGTAAAATGTTATTTATAT
This sequence comes from Protaetia brevitarsis, assembly GCA_004143645.1. NCBI lineage: Eukaryota > Metazoa > Arthropoda > Insecta > Coleoptera > Scarabaeidae > Protaetia > Protaetia brevitarsis. The sequence goes on along the minus strand of RXPK01000538.1, from coordinate 68,101 downwards.
GAAAATTGAGATTTTTTTATACAATCATACAAGGCTATTTAATTTGCCCGAATTAACTAAAATTATTTGTAGACAGTAACCTATATATATATTGGTTATTTGGAATGTATAATATCGATAACAAAAAAACTATATGAACCTTTCTCGAAAAGTAGAAAGTACAACATACCTGGAGGTGTTTAAAATGAAAGAACTTGTTTCTTCACACCCACCATATAAGTTAATAATCAATAATGCCCCAAAAATATAATATAGTAAATAAAATAAATAATTAAAATCAAAAAATAAAAAATGAATTCTAAAGTTAGATAAAGCAGAAGAATATATCGTTCTAGATTATGAATTATATTATTGCTTTTGATTTGGTATGAATGGATGCATATAGCAGTTACTTCGCTGCAACCTTTATTTTTTATATGAAATAAATATTTACAGAAATGCAAAGCAAAATATTCTTGCAGAGTTAAAAAAATATATCGAGAAATTATTTGCAATAAAACATAATTAATGCTACATAACATATATATTTGTAAAACATATTCCTAATATATTTTTTATAATGTATGTTATATAATATTATGTTGATATAACTAATATTCAAGAAAGATTTAATATTTTCTAAATATTTCTGAAATATGAAATAAATTTAGTTGACTACTGGGGAAACAATGGAAGTTTCTTTCAAAGTATCAAGTAAAGATTTTTATGCCATAAATTATGTGTGACTTTATCGACAAATTTGCTTTATCCTTATGCTCAAAAATTGATAACTTAGTTTCATCAATGTTAATAATTAATTTATTGCGCGAAAACAATTCGTATAATTCGCGCAAGACTCGGTGAGAATTGCACAAAAGTTTTTCCATAGTTGTGCCAAGAGAAGCAAGAAACACCGGTTCACGCGCTGTGCTAATGCGACAGCCTGGACAGGACAAAATTTCTAGTGCTGGGCATGGAGTGCAGATTGTTAAAAGCTACCTAAAGGAACGGCTCTCAAAGATCTAATTAAGAAAACAAAATTAAAGAGCGCCTTCTAGTATAATAGGGTTACAATTGATTTGATAACGTCGTCAAGGTGAAACATGTCCATATTGCTACCGCAACCTTAATCTGATCTAATGCTAAGTTTTAATATTCTCGATTTAATTTAAACCCGATTGGATTCCTTTATATGAGGTTATTTTGCTAATTAACAAACTTACTGGTCTTACTTAAACACGGACAAATAATTGTGCCAACTTTGAAAATGTTTTATAAAAGATATATAGTTTCGTCCCCTAAATCCATGCGTTAGAAGCGCTGAAGGCCGGACTGAAATAATTGTCAAAATGGGCATCTTAGTTTAAATAGTTTTCTGGCTGTTTTAATCAAAAGAAAAACTATTATGCATGCATAATCACACACTATAAAGGAAACATTTCAATAATAAAATTCAAAATGATTAAAATGAATAAACCCAACTGTTAAGACAATACTAGAAAATGGTTAAATTAATGTAACTTTCTTTTATTGGATAATACTTATTTTTTGATTAATTCATCAATTTCTCTTTCGGAATGTACTAAATATATTCTATTAACATTTTTTTTTCCACTAATTCCATGCGTTAGAGAACTATGCGCCGGGCCGAGATAATTGTCAAAATGCGAACCTCTATTTCAAACAGCTTTCTGGCCGTTTGAATTAAAAAAGAATCAATATCGTGAAATTGGATTTAATTTGAAGTATAATTCAATCATTTTTGAAAGTAGGTATATAGAATTCTATATTACAAATAAATAAATTAAAGATATCGATTTATATGAATTATTTATGTATGTAAAAGCAGATGACCTATTCAACTCGTAATCTACTACAGGAAGGCGAAACATTACCCGATCTATCTGCGTTAATCTCGCGCGTTCTCGCAACGTCCACGGTCCCGGCGTTCGTTTTTTATTAATGCGCATTTTAAATTTGGCCGCGCCGCGTCGGCTTTGCGTAAAACTCAAACGTGGAAGTTAAATATTTCAATTACGGAGGCAGTTTGGAAGTTCGCTAATGCACCAAGCGGTCGGGTACGCCGCCTACTTACATTTTATGTATATAAATATTCAAATAATCCGCCCGAAATCAGATTATAAAAGTGAAGCCCTGGCCGTATGGTGTGTTATGATTTTGTATTAGCGCCGCCGCGCTCTCGCACATGGTGTTCTCCCAGCGCCAGCGGGATCTGTGAATATCGCCCGGTTCGCAGCGCCCTCTACTGTTTGTTTTACGTACTTAATCCGTGCATATACCGCGCGAAGCCAACCGACCGGATCGCGGTAATGCACTGTACCGTTTGAGTTTGAAACTTTGATGTTACGGTGATGAGCTTTACGAAAACTCGTTTTTTTTTTTTCAGTTATATAGTCGATTTCTTAATAAAATTTACGCTTCAAATGTACAATGTAGCAGCTTGCTTGGATATGTTCTAAAGGAGTTTTCCAATAATTTGTTATTGGTTATCATGTGCATTTGGTGTATTTATTAATAAACAATTAATGTTATCAGTTGCTAGTTATAAAGTATGTACACTATATTTTTGATTCAATCGAATTGGTAACATGTGTAATGACGAAGTGGAAACGGGCTCCATAGAGAACAATATTACTGATGTGCAGGTGCAAAGCTCTTGTAATTACTCTTTAAACTGAAAACCGTCGAAGCGAGTGAACAAATAGATATTTTATTAATAAATATCCAAGGTTTAACTATTGATAAGTTGTCACAAATAAAAGCTGACTTTTGTTCAACCGCTATTCGGTTTTTGTGTTTCACTGAAGTTTGGTCAACTAATGTAGATTTATTTTATATTGACGGTTTTAATTTGATCTCATACTTCTGTAGAAGTTCTCACATACATGGTGGTGTGGCTATGTGGGCTATGGAACATCTAAACGTGTCACCAATTAATTTGAGTGAGTTTTGCCGTGAGATTGATATTGAGGTATGTGGTCTTACCTGGCGTTTTGGCGGGATAAAAATTATTATACTCACATGTTACAGATCGCCGAGCGGTGATTTCAATGCATTTCTTGATGTATTGCATGATGTGCTGCAGTTCATCTACGATGAATACTGCTATATTGTCGTTGGGGGTGACTTTAATGTACATTTCGAAAATGATAATCAGAGATCCACAACCCTTAGTAACTTATTGTCCACATTTAACTTGGAAAGCCTTGTTAGAAATCCTACGCGCAACGACGCTATACTTGACAACCTTTTTGTAAATTTTGACGTCACGGATTGTAGAGTTTTGCCATGCATTGTTTCCGATCACAATTATGTAACTATTACTATCAATTACCAACAAGAATTCAACAAAACCGTGTAATTAAGAAAGTATAACGAAGTTTTCACGATGACATTGTGCGGGATTTTGTTAATGCCCTTGTGGATGTGGATTGGCCTGATTATGAAAGTTATTTATCTGTCGACGATGCATTTAATCATTTCCATTCTTTATTTATGTTTTATTTTAATATTCATTTTCCAAAAAGAAATGTTAATATACCTAATAATAATAATAGCAAGAATCAGTGGGTGTCTAATGAAGTTAAAAGCTCTAATAGTAACCTTCATAATCTTTATACTTTAAAGTTAAAATATCCACAATTGGAGAAATTTTATCAAGAAGCTAAAAATGCACACCTTTCTCTAGTCAAGCAAACTAAATCATTATTCTATTCGAAAAGATTATCTACTTCAACTAATCGTGCTCGGAAGGCATGGTCCATAATATCTGACTTAATTGGTAGAAAAAAAGCAATATTCAAATATTGAATTGATTATGACGATGTTTCTGTGAAGGACCCTCTGTCGGTTGCCGCTAAGTTTAATGAGTTTTTTGTTTGTGAGGCCGATATTGCTACGTGGTTCAACAATATCTAATAGTGATAAAATGAAATTTAATATTACGCAGGCTCCTGGTCGTTGTGGTGGCTGCCTTAGTATGTGCGCACTTCCTTTCTCTCATGATGAAATGTTTCGGATATTTTGCAAGTTAAAAAACAAAAGCAGTTCGGGTTATGATGATGTGCCGTGCAAGTTGTTAAAGGAGGTAGCGCCGTGTTTGGTTGAATCCAATAGTACAGCTTGTTAATTTGTCATTTCGGGAAGGTACGCGTCCCTAGTTCATTAAACATTTCTGCTGTGCACCCTGTGTTTAAGAAGGGGAGAAAACTAATATTAAAAATTATCGACCAATCTCTGTGGGATCTAGCTTTTCAAAATTGTTCGAATACGCAATGTTATCGCGGACTACTTGAATATCTGGACAAAAAATAATATTATATTCGAATCGACAGCATGGTTTTCGTCAGGGTTACTCCACCATTTCCGCAGTGCATTCTTTTGTTGAAGATGTTATTCGTGCATTGGACGGCGGCCGGTGTTCTGCGGGAGTTTTTTGCGATTTGAGTCGAGCTTTGCGACTGTGTGAACCATGTTGTTTTAACTTGAAAACTCGAGTATTATGGTATTCCGTGGCGTTGTGGCGAGTTGGTTTTGTCTCCTATCTTTCTGGTAAGACATCAATTTGTTAAAATTTCATTTACATCGTCCTAATAATCATGTTAACAATTTTCATCTTTAACATTTAACTGTCACTGTTGGTATTCCCCAGGGATGTTTTGGGCACCCAATTTATTTATTATTTTTTAATTAATGACATTATTGATTTTATCAGGTTTTCATTATTTTTATATGCTGACGATACAACTGCACTTGTTACGGGTACTGATCCATATGCATGTTTGGTGACCGAGCGGCTCCGCGCTATTGGTTCAGCTGGAGGGATGGTTCTCTGCGAATTGAGTTGCATATGAACTATCTAAAACTAACTATAATGTTTTTCCACTCCAGCAATCGATCACAACTTTGACGTTGACGTTTCCTTGCATGGTGCCTCTCTTCAGTCTGTGAAAAGTGTAAAATTTCATCGGTGGTCGATTAGACGAAACTTGGACTGGGGTGTGCACTGTGCCCGGAGTCGTCTCCAGGATTAATAGGGCTTGTTTTCAAATTCGGTCACTGAGAGGAACAGTAGCCATTGAAACACTTTTTATCATTTTATTATAGTGAGGTCCATTCTAAGGAATTAGGTATGGCATAACTTTGTGGGGTTTATCTAAAACATTCTTCAGAGGTGTTTCTAGCGCACAGAAGCGGATTATTAGATGTATATCTCAGGACCGGTACTTTTGAGTCATGCCGTCCTTATTTTATTAAATATAAAATAATTCCGGTCCCTTGCATTTATATCCTAGACCTTCTTCTTTATATATTCGATAATAAAAACAATTTTGCTAGAAAAGGGGATCTACATTCCATAGCGATACCGAGAGGTAAAGTGATTTTAGATTTAATTTAAATAAGTTGAATATTACTAAAGCGATCTCCATCGTCTGCAGGTATTAAACTTTTTAATATGTTACCCAGCATATGAAAAACTCTAATAGAAATACATTCAAACGGTTAATAAAACATATATCTTGCATCAATGCATTTTATTTCCGTGGATGAATTTGGCACATCTTGCGCAGTCTCATTAGTGCATGTACAGAAATTGTCGTCTTTACATATGTATTTATTTATATATTTGTATAATGTGTGTATTTTTGTGTGTATATATAAGATAATTATATCCTTTAATGACAATGTCCAGCTACTTTTTAAGCTTGAAGACAATAAGAATCTATCATATAATCTAATCTATCTATTGGATTGGTAAACCTTCGCGACCGGTTAACGGTTGTGACCGATCAACCGCCGTGACCGGTTAACCGGTTATCCGGGTAAAATGCACAGCACTAACTTTAAGCCCTCTTTTACATACTTTTTTAGATAGATTCTCAATTACTTCATCCAGCTCTCTCACTTCTTGCAATAACTACCAACATATATAGACTTACATTATTACATCGCCTGTGTTTGCTATTGGTTTTGTCACACTGAGAAAAAAATTTACCAATCGTAAGTGAAAATTTAGTATTGGCAACTAAAAAATTCATTTGTATATGTGACAAATGACCAAACTGTTTGCAACAAGTAAAGTCATGTTTCTAACAATGATGACTGGCCCTTAATAACATTAATTTTCCTGGTAAATGAAAAACATCATTTGTTCCAAATGTTTTGCATTATTTGAAGTTAATATTGGTTTTGCTGGTATTAGTTACTGTAGTTACTGTGTGTGGTGTAAATATCCATATTACTTGCAGTGAATGCTTTGTCTTACTACTGTTACTTAACCGTATTTACTTATCATAACTAAACTGTGATATGTATGGTAGAATAACACGTACTACAATAAATTATTTATTTGTATAGTTATTGTAATGATTTTGCCAGACTTCAATAATTTTCATGAAGTATTGGTCCTCTTCAGATCAAATACAAGAATAAAATCTAGTTAATTATTACACAGAATACACTGTAGGCAGTTTAGAATAAGTTGAATAATAGTTGTTTTATTCACCTCAAAAGGACTAATTTTCATCAGCGGCGATCATATTATAATTTTTTTATAATATTTAGGTACTAAAATTATTGAGGTGTGTAAAATTAATATAAAACTGCTACATTAAACAATAACATACTTTATTGTTTTTAGGTATATACATTTATACATGCAAAACATATTGCGATATTCTAAAAATGTTAGAAAAGCATTAAATATTCTAAAATTAATACTACCATCTTTATAAAAATATAACTTACAACTTAGCATAAAAGATAACTGCAACACAATCCATACACTATCACTGCAGCTTAATTGTTTCACTTTGTCACTTCGACGAATTAGATAAATAAATGGTAGCTAGCAGCACCTTTCTAAGACAAATAAATACGTATGAATGTTTAATGTATATGTTAAGGAACAAGCACAACATAACCAATAAACCAACATGCCCTAGAAATGCTGTCGGTTCCAATCGATTGTACCCGAACACCAACGATACAAAATTTTAGTAGTTGCCCTAACTCACTCACCATTATTCTTCAATTAGTTTTCATTTATGTCTATTAATGTTATTATTTACACTAATTAATAGATTGCCAAATAACTGCGTTTATTAGTTGTAGATATATTTTGTGATTTGAATATGAAATATTTAATGCATGCTAATATATTTTAGTACTTGAGACTATATCACCGTGTTAGAAAACTTACTTTACTCACTTTAAATGCATGGCGGATTAATAACGAATAACTATTTAATCGTATTTATTAAAAACTATAGTTGCCATTAATACAAAATGCTAAATATATTGTTCATTTGGACCATTTTTCTCAGTGCATATTCTTGGATTTCTCTCGCTTTCTTAATGATTGCATCCAGTGATATCGTAAACGTCTCTTAAAAATTCTCAAAATGTTATAATTTTACATTAAGGCATAGTAAAATACCTACATTTTGAAAACAATAAAGTTCTAAGGATTACCATATTTGACGAAATCATTTCTATTCTCTTCCGTATGCAGTTAATTACAACACAACGAAAACGCTCATAAACGCTGCGTAACAAAATAAAAATACTGGCATTAACCAACTTTATGTCGAAAGGTTTGATTATCGGATCTGGATATCTGACCACGAAGCAAGAACTGACTAGGGAGCTTATATTTATAGCAGAACTGGACTTTAGCTTAAAGAGTATCGAACTGGGAGAATTAAATACAAAAACTATATATCAGACGGCTCCAACCAAGCAAAAAAAATAGTCAATACATCCTTCAATGCCTTCTTTTCAAATGGAAAGGAATAGTGATGCAACAAAAGCAAAGTGACTGAAGCAGACGCCAACAAAAAAAAATACATGGAGGCATGGGCGCAAGAATAGACAAATACAACAACTAGGAAAAAAATGAAAGGAGAAATCTCTCGATCAAAATTTCATATGACAGAGGCGCATAGGAATTGATTTTAAACCGTAAAAATATTCTGAATAGGTACTTTGGTAGCGACAAATCACCACGGCATTCTCTCATTTGAGGAAATGAGATAGCGAATACTCTTGCAAAATAGGTTGTTACGAAGTTGTTTTGGGGATTAGAACCTGCCCTGACATCTCATCTACGAGATGCAAGTGGAATATCAACTCCTAAACGGAATTGAAAATACAATGCACCTATCGAATTAGCTATTGAAATGGAATGTGAATTGTGTACGAAGGTTAATGAAAGAGTAAAGTTTGTCACTGTGCAAATGCAACCAAAATCAGTTAAATCATCTTGAGAAGATTGCCATTCCTGAAAAGACTATAGAGAAGAAAATGACATTGCTATTTTTATGCTCTTGCATTAGCCGAGTACTTTTCGGGGGGGTTTCGACTAGTACGAGGGGCTGAGACTTCGAATTTCACTCTGGTCCATTACGGTACTCTTTTGCCGATGATTATGAAGGCGATTTTGCTCTACGAGGATGCCTGATAAGCACCAAATTGCTTAAACTTTATCTACTCCGAAAAAAAAAAAAAACTCAAGAGTGTGAATGTGAACATTTTAGCAAGTTTAGAATGACAACCGCTTTTTAACTAAGAACCAACGCTGTAGCTTTAGTTTGATTGATTAAACAAACAACATCTAACGGTGTGGATCCTAACTCTTTTAATCATTTTTTCATTAATGTTTGTGCATGGGTGTTCAGTGAAGAATGTGCATCTAGCCGTATTGTTTTGTATTCTGCCAGCTCGTACCCTTCCATTTAAAGGCTTTCATACTGTTTCCGGGTAGACTGTTCACTTTACATTGTTGCTGCTAAAGACTGATTTTCTCCTGTTATAGTGACGATTTTATGGCCATTGTGGGAATTCTTTTTTGATCTTAGTTAGATAAATACTGTATTATTTGGTTTTGGATGACTGTGGTTACTTATTGTTGTTTCTGATATCATTCGTTGTAATGTCGGTAACATATTACAATTCTTGCAGGTAGTTTATAAATGCTTATGAAGACAAATCCACCATTTTTCAATCCAAATAAATTATGTTTTCCTTAAATATAAAGGCAATCAGTTTTATTAGTTATAAAATATTGGCGCAACTCAGTTTCTATATATCTTTTCAATTTTTTCAATTTCAGATAAATATCTACCTTGTCTATGACAAAGTTCATCCACATACACTGTGTATATAACTGCTACCGTGTGCTGCTGTAGCGGCAATCTACGGTCTATCCCTCTCTGGCACTCCGCTAATAGCTCCGTCACGATGCTTTTATCCGAGAGAGTCCGTCCAGTTGTGGGAATTGTGGTCACCCCTTCTCTCCGCATTGTAAAACGCTCGTTATACCAACACGCCCGCCGTCAACAGAGGTTCATTCAAACTCGACAAAAACGAAGCACAAGGTGGCTTGGAAGCGCGTTCGTAGGAATGGGAAAAAACTAAACCACCAAGGAAAGAGATGTTGCAGACGTGAAATGTAAGACAACAGACAGCAAAATGTGGAACTAAAAAGAGGTGAGGTTGGCAAAACCATTAATTACCATTAAATATTCTAAATTACATTTATTAGTTATTTGTATGGAGATTGAATTAACTTTACGAAATCTTTTAGTGCGTCTAATAAATAAACCATGTATGTACCATGTGATATATCTGTAATTTCTCCAATTCTTCAATAGCTAATTAAACATTAAATCTAGATTATCTTCTGTTTTAAAAGTCGAATTGATTGCGATTGAAAAAGAAATGATAGAAACATATCCCCATGTAGCCAGAATGAAGAGAGTGAGAAGTAAGAAGCCAGAGAATCCTGACAAGAAAGAGCCTTTCCTAAAATTTGCACGTTTCTTGAAGAACTAATGACTTTAAATAATAATATTGTACATTAATCACCTGTATACCCAAACATAAATCTCAAAACGATTATTCCCCAATGTTGAAACATTTGACATATAAGAGAAAAATAAAGAATTCAAGTAATAAGCGATTATGCTATTTGGATTATTCAGTAGCCAGATTTATCAGCCCACAAAAAGTATAACAAATACGAAGATCTTTCAGAAAATAAATGGTGAGACTGTTGCTGTAGTACAAAAATTCATTTAAATAACAGCTACCCTTCAAAGTACTTTAAATTTTGTGCAAAGCACTGGTTCTATTGTTTTGCCACTTGTCATACACATTTGTGAAACCATTTTTTGAGAGTCTATTGAATGCATTCATCAACGCGTTTTGGAGCTTTAAATTCGATTTAAACTTTTGACATCTCAATTATTTTTTGATTTCATAAGACAAAGTTACAAGAAGCGAGGTTAGGTGAATGAACCACAACTAATTTCTCAATTGTTTGTTGACAAATCTCTGTTCTGTGGGTCGCAGCATTGTCGTAAAGCGTTTATTGCATTTAGGGTTCCTCAAACTACATTATAATAGTACACTCCAGTTGCTGTAGGATCCTAGGTAGAATGTGATCTTAAATAACGCGTATATGTTAAAAAAAAGGTGCATTACTTATAGTGCTTTTCACAGTTTTGGCTTTGGCCTTTGGTTTAATTGAAAATTATAATGGTAAAACCAACTCTCGTAAGATAGAACAACATTGTTTAAAACCTGAGTATTAATGCAGTCGGCTGTTCCAATGCTAACAAATTGTCATGTTGATTGGCTTGTTAATTTATCGGTCATTACTTTTGCATTTCATCTTGCCGCGACCTTCCGGTACCCTAAAACCTCTTGAATATTATAAGTTTTTTGAGTGAAAGATGATTTAACAATGCCAGAAATTCGACGTATGCCATTCCGGCAATCATATTGGACCGAGTCGTTAATGTTTGCAATTTTTAACTCAATACTTACGGTTGGTGGTCAGCCGAGTCAAGGTCCATCTTTGATTGATTCACATCCACCTTTAAACTTAATATATCACTCAAACACTCAGTTTGATAAGAAATCTTTTAGTAGAAGATTTACCCAACCGAACTTAAAATTATTGGTATTTACATGCATTATGTATACAGGTATAGAACAATATCATTTTGAATGCGGCTTTCCATACATATTCCATTGGCATTTTAAAAATATACTGTAGATATCCAACTAAATCAACTTCTGATAACAATCTACACAATACATAAAGATCTTCATTGTTCTAAAATAGAATATTAACAAGGAATAAAAAAGGATTCTTATAAGAACATGAAATAAAAACAAACTGCAAGAAAATTAAGATGTTTTCAAAATGTGTGTTTCAGTAGTTATACTGGCCACAGCATACATTTTTTTTTTTTTTTGCGTGGACCATTAAGGGTATGGGCTCGTTCATAAAGTCATAAAAGATCAAGGACATCAAATCAGGAGAAAATCATGCTTGGTTCTCGTGTTTATAGGCGGATCATCAGAAGTTTTTTTGCCAAAACCATTGTACGATCCTTGTTGTGTAAGCAGGAACATTGTTTGTCATTACATTTTGACAATTGGTGACATAACACATGAATTCATACTTCTTGAGCACTGCTGCTCGAGTAGTATCGTTAAATTATTTGCACCTTCTCTTCACATGTGTAGTTTGTTTGGAAAGATTACGTGCAAGAATGTGCCATAATTCCACAAAAATTAATCGCTAAATATAAAAAAATTGGCATTACGTAAATATTCAAGAAATTAATTTACCATGGATGAAAATATGGGTATCGATTTTGGCATCATTAAGAAGAAACATGGAGAAGCCATTACTAAGTTAAGTAGAAAATTGTTGAAAGAATATAATACCTTGAGTAATAAGAAAAATAGAAAACTTTCCTTACAAAATGTAAACACAATGAACTAACTCCAACTTTTTTAAATTTCAAAATGTCACACATAAAGGTTAATTGTTTAAGTATCAACACAAAATTTCAAAACAAAATTATGTAATTTTAATAGTAGCTTTATTGAACATTGTAGATGTGAGAGGAGTTAGGAAGCTTGAAAAATATATTTTGTTTCAATTAAGCCATAATTCCACAAAAATTAATCGCAAAATTATTTTATTTTATACAATACTTAATCAAATTTATTAAGTTGGATGGCATCTAGGACAGCGTCTGACATATAGGGTGCCGGGCAGGGATCATATCTCGGTCCATTAGTTTTTACCTATGTATCAACTTGTCTCAAAAATCGATTTTTCTTAAAATTCTGATGACCTAAAGATATTTGAACATATTGTGTCGATCATGGATTGCCTTAAAAATAAACACTTTTTAAGTTTCAATAAATGCAATTGTATAAAAATATACATATATCTATACAATTTTAACGAAATTGTTTCAACTGATTTTTTTAAGATTTCGAGATATGGATGTAATATTATCAGCAACTGCAGCAAATTATTAAAGCATGCATTAAAGGCATTTGTTCTAATGGGTGCCTCAGGCCTCTGTACTTTGCATATATAAACCCGTTTATATTCTTATACTGCGGTTGTTCATCAAATTTGTTTGTTTTTCTCGGCTTTCTACCCTTGTGTAAGCGTAAGTTATTGTAAGATATTGTAGAACAAAGATTTTTTTTCCTATTGTAAGCTCTATCCCCGAACAGACTGTATATAGACACATTTAATTTCGTGTTGTATGCATTTTCTAAGCAAGCGTAGATAATCGCAAACCAATCGATACGTATTCGTATTAGAAGAGAATCAGCTTGCTCGCAGTACGCAAGATCAATTAAAATACTTTTTCTTACCCATGAAAACTAGCGAGGTTACGGATTCGCTTTAGCGCGCTTGCAATTAACGACGTACTCGCTCGCTGAAGACGAACTGAAAAGTTTGCAAACCGCCAGTAAAACAGATGCTGGGAGAATTGATTGCAATTTCCAATCTGTTCGCAGGCCGCATCGTTTCATTTAGCCTTCCAGGCGTCCTTTCACAGTCAATCAAACTTAACTATTTCATAGTGGCAGTCCATTAAGGCGATCGATGTAAATTAGTCTTACTGGCACCAAGCGAAACTGCTTAATAATAACTGATATGGAAGCGCGATACGATCAATTTGTATTGGTTAACATCTAGGAGCATTTTTGTTACTAGTAATGATATCCTATAACATTCTCAAACAATTTTTTTGCTTCCAATTTATGTGTACAGCTGATGCTAGGTGTGTAGTATAGGCATATTATGTAGACATAATGAAATTATAATTTGAAAGAGAAAGAAGAAGTTGAATTGAAAATTGGTCCTCTTGCGATATATTTAGGCTACTTGACTTAATTTTAGGTAATTACATAATAATTTATATAAATAACTATTCATGTGCAGCTTATCATTTTGCTGTAAGCAGATTAAAATAATTTGGTACTTCTGCTAAATATGCTGAGTATTTTTAAGAAAATAAAAACAAGCTTGTTTTTACAACCTTTACCCCTGCTTTTCCATTGTTGGATAATATTTTTTTCGCTTATTGTAATATACTTTTAGAGACACAATCTAATTCCTCTTTTCAAATTTTGATTTTCATTCGTTGGACTGAGAGGTTTATAACCTAATTAATTTATACTAGGGATATTTTTTTTTTTAAATATTACCCACTGGCAAAGTATAGTTGCAATATCAGTAATAATGCATTATTTACTAGACAGCGATATTAAGACAAAACATGTTGCTGGAAATTTGAGAACATTAAATAATGAGAAAATATTGCAGCTATTACAGTAAATTTCAAGAATCAGAAACAATATTTTAAACAAGGTGCAAAAACAAAGACTTTGTTGCCAGGTACAAGGTGAATTATTACAAGGAATGTTACAACAATATTTGGACTTGTAACAACATATTTACATTTTATAAGGTGTAAGATAAGTACGTATGTTTGTGAGAATTTAGAATTTTGTTAGTAAATTTGCTCTATAAAGTAAATAATGGTAATGAATTTTTTTAACATTTTTTGTAGCCTATAATAATCATGTTAGTGGAGTTGTGGTTGCGCACTGCGTACTTGCAAAAATTAGTATCGCTTGCCATCACAAGTCTTTTCGTACGCGCATATACAAGTTGGCGTGTTTTCATATTATACGCTAATCGTGACTGGAAAGGATGTGATTGTGCGCTGCAATTGTTTTAATAAGTACAAATTTATGTCAATAATGAAATTAACATTATCAGGTAAGTTTTATTTATAATTCTGAAGTAGATATGTTGATCCTAATTAGAAATTCATCGAAGATCTTTAAGACAGATATGTATTATGTATCATAATATACATGTTATAGTAAAACCTATTGTTGTGCTATAAGGATGAGCAATGTCAAGTAATGTCATTCTCAGAATTCATAGTAATTGTTGATCAAATACAAAGTTTACAATAATTATAAACAGTGTTATATATAAAATATGCAGCTTATCCTCAATGTTCATATAAATAAAATAGTTTTTCTGATCCCTATTTTTGATGGTGCGTCTTTTTTTTAATTTCAGAGGAAATTAGAAGAAATATTGTACTCACAGATACAGAATACGAATGGTTTCGTTATGCAAAACTAAGATTTGATAGAAAAACAGCAAAATGTTCAAAGGAATAAAATGCATTCGGGGCGTTTTCCTTGTAAGTGTGTGAGTTTTTGTTTAGATTCTATTCATGTAAATTATGTGCCCCATAATCTATTTCCAATACTAAAGTTTATTAAAATGGAATTTAATGTACTTCTTTTTAATCAATAAATGCCTTTATTGTCTTCTGTAAGCAGCATTTTACTTTTTAAAGTATTTATTAATGTATTTCGTTTATTAAATAGCTATTTATAATAATGAATAATATTATTCATTATTATAAATGTAAATAGTATTACTATTTAGTTTTTACATAGAACTATTTGGTATATGATTGACCATTTTAATGTATCTGTAAATATAACTACAAAAAAAGACTTATAATGTTATATTATAAAAATGTCTTATCCATTATACTTTTCTGGCATTAATGTTTAATGTTAATATTGTAATTTTATTCAAAAGCATGCGCTAGCTTTTTAGGTAAGTGAAGATAAATTCGTGTCAACAGAGGGGCCCGATCTATCGAGTGTAACATGAAATTATAATATTAACATTGAATTTCAATAAGACTGATTAAGATTCCGTTTTATGTTAATTAATGTAACCTCTCGATAAAATAACCCCAACAGCATGTTTCTTATAACGCAGAAAGAACTTTTCGAGTAAATAAAAGATCCTAATAGAAACATTAGTGTAGATATATTTATAGAAACATTTAATTGCCACACTGTATCAATATTTCTCTTTAACATATGAGAAATGTTACGGAAGAGCTATACTTCAACATTAATCGTCATGTTAAAGTAATGTTACTCGAAGACCTCGTATTAACTTTACTGGGAAATATTGTTTCGTAACATCACTTAGGCGGACATTAAACAGTCGTAGAAATGTTACTGCACGTGGTACATTGTATATATTTTTGAAACATTTCGCGTTACAGGATAACATTTAGACGACGTTATAGTCATGTTATTTTGCCAAGTGGGATCGTTTGCAATTTATTTTCTCTCTTTTTACCAAATTTCAATTCCTTGTGTAAGTGGTTATCTCCTCTCAAATTGCGTAGCACTGTGCAACTCAAAGGCGTTGCACCTGGAAGCATGTGAAATCGAAGAGGGAGACTTACCTAACCTGGGGCCTTCTGATATCCTACACTTTTTGAAAGGAATAGGATTGGAAGACCAGTTGTAAAACAGCAAGAATAGGGGACAAAATAGATCTTTTAGGTCCCAGTGTAATATCACCCTCATAGACCACATACATATATAGGTATACTTCTGGACATATGATGATGGAGGAATTGGTGGCATTAAGAGGCAGAACTATTCGTATTGACATTGTGAATGAAGTTAAGAAAAGAGATTCACTGATTGGGAATTGAATGTTGACCTCAAAAAGATTGTATCCGTAACATCTGATGGAGTTACAGGCATGATAGGAAAGGAAGTTAGTTTCGTTACGCTTTAATACCAACAGAAATAGGATACTCTTTGGTCGAATATTTCACTGCACACTGCACCAATAGGCATTTTGGGCAAAAGACACTTTAAATTATTTTGAAACTATGCTTTCCATCGTAACGAAAGTCGTTAACTTTATTGCAGCACATGCTCTTGTTAAAGTTAAACGGTATTAGTCAAATTTATTAGAGGAAGTGGATGCTCAGTATTCGGGTTTGGCTATATTCAATAACATTCGCTGACAAACTCGAGGTCAAGTTTTGGAACGTTCGTTAGTTGATTGTTTGGTTATTTTCAGATAAAAAAGCTCTTTCAAGAATGCAGAAATTTGAATTGGTTGAATGGTCCCATGTTCTTTTGTGATATATCATAGAAATTTTAACGAGCTAAATACGGGATTTCAAGGGCGTGGTAAAATCCCCTTACCAGAGCATTTGTAACAAAGTTAAACATACTATTCAAATGCTTTGGTTCTTGGAAAATTGAAATATTTCCCACCATTAAAGGAAGATTTTCTAACATTGTCCTATTTTGCGAGCAATGTCGGAAACAAAACCCTAACAGTAAACAGGAAAAAAGAATACATACGAATATATTTCAGCAAACACTAAAAACATAATTTCAACTGTGTACAAATGATAAAAGATTCACTTATTTGAAAGTTTTAATACCAATTTGACCAGATAATACTAACACAACTCTATTTAGAACCACAGCACTTATTTTAACGTCAACTTTTTAAATGTTCTAACTCTTCTTCCGCTTCTCAGATTGGCGCAGGCAATTTTTGAAAGTGTTGCCAACAACTGAATGAAACTCGTCGCTTAATTCGCTATTATTAATTAAAAAGTTAGCAAGAGCTCTTTTGACAATGTTTGTACCGACCTATGTTTACAAACACCTGTTTACGACAGCGAATTTTATTAAAAGTAAGAATAGAAATCATCTCGGCTCCACTTGTACACTGCTTACGAACGATTAAATTTTCAAATGTCAAACTACATGTAAATAAGTTATTGTTCGAAAGACAACAAGTTAAACCGTTTATATCCACTGTACTCATTTGAGTATATTTCTCTATGTTAGATCAATACGTTAGTAGTAGCAAATGTGTTTTGCAATATTTTTTAAACAAAGTTACTTGTGAATACAAATGTGTTAAATTTGATAATTTTCTTCCTGTTGATAGCTTTAGATAAACTATAATAAAAAATAAAATTTGTGATTGCCTTATATATTGCAATTTTTTTTTAATATCTGGTGTTTCAAAATACAAAAGAAAAATTAAGTGACACATTGGTTCAAGATATTTTTTGACACACATTCGAAAAAGGTTCGCCAACCCTGATCTAGCCGTTTGAACGTATTCGCTCTAACATATTATACATTCTTATTATTAATTAATGCTGTTTCGTTAGAACTACTTAGTTTTATATGCTTATATAAGTATATTTTCAAAGCTCTACGGTATATTTCCTATTTTACTTGCAGAAATATACATTGCTCCTCTTAAAATCCACCCCGCATCTCTAAATTGAACGCAAAACTGCATTAATATATTTAATACAGCAACTACTTTCAATGAGTACCCTTAAAGTTCAACCCTTCCTGCTAAGCTGCATTAAAAGCGTTAACTTTCCACACTAAATCCAGATAGTAACATAGCAAACATCCAAGCACTAAAGGACAGACGAAACACTCTACACGCCCCGCAGCTAGAGGGAAGGGTTGTATTGTTTACTCTCGCACAATATATATGAACTTGTGTTGTCAATATTGTGCGAACAAATCTAATATTCCTGACGTTCAGATTCGGGAAACTTCATATGAACTTGTGTGCGAACGTGTTTGCTCTCTAAGGCATTCAACGCCGTATAGGTAATTTGCGGATTTATTAGATACTGCGAACCTAACGCGCCACCACTTCTATTAAAGTTGTCGGTGAAGAAAATTGACATTTGAGATTTTATTCGCATCAAATTTACAAACACGGGTGCGGAAAGAACTCGCTTTGTTATGTGGTTTAAAAATATAAATATTACAAATGTAAGAATACGCGTTTTAATTTTATCTTACAATAGGCATTAAGAGGAATATCAATCATAATTAAACCGATAGAAGGTCCGATCTCGCCTTAATAGCGAAAGGGAGTCATTAATTTAAGTCATGGATACGTTATTTTCAATTTTGTTTTTTGTTGCAATCGCATCATATTTCACTCCTTCAACTTCCTAAAACAAAAATGTATATTAAATATTCGCTAATGATCATTGAATTTTTGCCTTTTATCTTATCCACCGACAGGTAACAATATTAATGACACTGTGACCGTGTGCACTCGACATGTGTTGTATTGCATACTCGAAGATAGATAGATAAATTCTTAGACAACTGATGGTGTGATTAGTTACGGACATTAAAAGCACGAATGGATCCTGTAATCTAACAACAGGCTGTTTATCCTTTTTCTTCTTCTCAACTTAATACGTTTTCTTTATTACATTTTCTCTTTATTTAGATGTAATTTGTTCACTTCAACGTATGAATGGAATGAGAGTGAGAATTACGTTCGCTACAATAAGAATATAATGGGTTAGAAAAAAACGTATTTCTGTTGATTCACATTTCAGTTTTTACTACAATTTATATGCTCTGCACAGCAATGATTTCCATTTATTCGAGTAGTTGAATTATTCTTTAAAATAACAATGAACGTATAAAACTGAAAAAAACAACAACTTTCATTAAGTTGTTCATGTAAATATTATCCACCCTTAAAGTCAAAAAAAGCGCCAGCACAAATCGATTTATATTTACAGATAATCAGTATGTACGTCAACCGAAATTCTGAAAATCGAAAAATTGGAGCATCGAGCCATCATCTAGTACCTATATTTGAAGGTGTTAAAAGGTAAGCAGATTTACGAAGATATGCTTAATACCCTTGGCGATCAAACGTCCTTCGTATGCGACCGTGAAAACTTAGATTGCGAGCTTCGAAAAGGGTAAATTATCCATTGAAGATGAACACCAATCGGGAAAGCCAGTTTCTTTGTCCGTCCGCGAAAATGTTGATGCAGTGCATTACATGATTTTGTCAGACCGTCGAATTGAGCTAAAACCAATATTTGACGCACTGACTACAATCATTTCATTGTTCCACTCCATACTCAAAGATATACAACAAACATCAGCAAATACGCTTGACATTAACCGAAAATTTTATGATAACCCTTCAAAATTTTTCGATGACAGCCGAACTTCTTAGAACTTCTGTATAAATACCTACAAGCTATCAACAGGCCGTGAGAATGAGGTTCGAGCTGTACATCCGACGAACTACAAGCCTGTGATGTCCGACCATTTACCGACATTTCACGGAAAAGGCGCGTCACCGCAATCCACCTCGTCATATTGAGTCTTTGCGTTCCCACAGCGCGAGGTATGACAAACTTCAGTTCAGACTCGCCAAGCCACAAGGCGTGGGAACAGGGCTTAACAACTGTGACACACTGTGATAAAAAAACATATCAACCTGACTTTGCCAGCAAACTTTGAATGCACGCGCGTTATCGCCATCTTTTTTTAGTTCGTTCCAGCCAATAACAGTCAATAAGCGGACTGAAGCTCATGAATATTGGTCTACTGATATCAACGATGCCAACGTTGTTTGCCCGTTCTTGGTGAGATGTTCCTTAATAAAGTGCTAATTTTACAGACTTTTCGCCTGCCTAGGCCAGAAGAGATGAGTTTCCAGTCGTTTTATGGTACTCCAAAATGAATGTTCCTGGATGGAAACGCAAAAAACATCCATTGTGTCTCCTATTGTTGCTATTTTACAGCTGGCCTTTCAATCTTATTCCTTTCAGAAAGTGTAGGCCATCAGAAGACCCCAGGTTAGGTAAGTCTCCCTCTTCGATTTCACATGCTCCCAGGTGCAACGCCCTTGAGTTGCACAGTGCCACGCAATTTGAGAGGAGATGGATGAGTGTTTCATCCTGTTTCCAAATCTGCTCGTTTTTGCTCCTCCCTTTGTTCCTTCCTAGTGAGGTATTCTCACTTTGGAAGTGGATGGCTTCTTATGAAGGTTCTGCACCAGTTCCTGTTTACTAGCGGTATCGTCCCGCTTAAGTGGGTTAAATATATTCCCTTCCTCAATGGTTGATCCCACGAGTAGCTAGAGAAGAAAAGATCCCCCTCCACAGAGCCCCGCATGCAGAGGTAATGCTAAATACAATGGGGTGCACCAGATGCCCCAAGGTTGGACTAGTAGACTGGTCTTCTATCCAGCCACGCATTCCATCAGCCTTTCCGCCACCTTAGGATTTAGGTTTTTGTTGAGGTTGTCTCCTCTCAGTCCTCTCATCCCTTTCGGGACCTGGTTTAACAGTTGGGCTTTCGGTAGCCGAAGGCAACAACTGACATCGTTGTAGAACCCTGTGTAAGCCCTTAGCCACGACACGACAGCTCGGGCGAGGAGGGAGTGGTTCACGGCAAGGGCTTTCATTCACCCTGCTCCGGTTTTAAGCAGAGAGGACGAACTTATAGCCGCCACTAACCATCTCGCCTTGAGCGAACCCTGACAAGATGGCCTTTCCCCTATCCACCACCTCGGGGACGCGCTTGGTAGGTACTCCCAACCCGCAAGCAAACATGTGCATTCCCATTATTCCTTTCCAGTACTTCCACTCTACTCCGTGGAATAATACTTATTAATTATTAATATTTTGTCGCATTCTAGTAGGTATCAAAAACAAGAGCTTACCTAGTATTTGTAATTATTCTTTTTGCAAATTTAAAATTTCATGTTCTCTTTGTTGGATGCAGATACTCCATTTGGTGAGCATTAGTTATACAAATAAAATCTAAAAAATATCTTTTCTATTAACTGCAAGAAATTTAAAAGTTTGCTACACCAATCAAAATTATTTAAAAAAGACAAATATCTTATAAGGCATACACATTAACTGGTATGGTATGTTCGATAAAAATATAAAATCCAGGGTAGAATTGCAATAAAAATTCTACCATTCTATTTGAGATAAAGTTGACTACTTGCAGTATAAGAGAATATCATCGAAAGTCGAAAATATTTTAACCAAACTGACCTTCATTCAGGAAGTTAACAAAAATCAAGACAAATTTTTAAATCTCACATTTATTTACTTTTTCTTATATTTTTAATGGGGAGCTTCTCGTGACACACACTGTATTTAAAAGGTTCTTAAAAAGGTTATATGCAAGAGGCAACAGCATAATAATGCTACAACAATATGTACACATGGTTATATTGTATTATTCGCACTGGAATAGAATCAACAATTATTGCCAGATGCCTTAGCATTTTATTGCGTATATATTTGTAGGTATTTTATTTCTTCCACCATTAATTAGAGTTACCAGTCAACATCACACAGTTTATTAATCCGCCAGACGACCGCGCCACAGACCGAAAGCATTCCTGACGTGGTGCGGACCGAAGAATCGCGCAGTCATCGTCGTAGCACCAGTCGTTGTTTGTTCAGGGCCAACTGGCCGTCATCGTTCGCTATGAGGGCTTAATTTGGTCTCTTCATTCCGTACAATGATCAAGGTATCGCCGGATCACTGACAATGGTATTTAGTGCTGTCACTAATACAACGAGCATCGGGCTACCGATACGTATGCCCGCGTTCCCCCGTACAGACGGACGCATTGGAATGCCGATATCTCAATTAATAATTATTAATAAACGTGACGATAAATGAAGTGCCCGTGCTGTTCAATCGGTATCGCCGCTGGAAACTATGGATTGGGTGATGGGTTGTAATTAAAGATGTGAAGCATTCTTCGACTACGTTTTAGTAGTTGATGCAAACGCGCATTGAAGAATTCGTACCACTTTATATAATATGCCCGCATTGTCGCCGCAGATATATAATTTCAATAACGTCGAAAGTCAATTGCTGGTTGTTGTTTGTTGTCGCAGCTTACGTTTGGTGCTGCAATTGAAGTACCACTTCAACATGCATAAGAGAGTACTTGAATTTCTACGAGCAACAAACAAGGTCCTAAACATAGGATACACTGAAATACATATGCCTAGTATCAGTACTATTTTTATGATACTAATACTAAAAATATCTAAGGACTCTAACCGCCATATTTATAGTTCTTCCTTAAGACATACTTTTCCTTAAGCACTCTTTAATATTTTTGCTTCATAGAACATATTTTCAACTTATACGGTTACCATAGGTAAGGAAAATCTTAATGCAGCTCCGTAGGTGCCTTAAGGATACCTTAGGAAAAAATACTTGATAAAAACTGAGGTATTTGACAAATGTTTGTTATATTGGATATCATTAATCATTTATTTAATTAATTAATGGGATGCAATGACAGATATAGAGGATTTTTTTGATTACATAAACCACGACCTGCTTGATAACTTAGACAGTTTGAAAATTGAAAAGAATTGAATGTTACACCAGATTCCGGTAAGTAGCGACTTCTGCATGACATTTGAGAACATGAGAACTATTTTCTTGCCACGTCAAAATGGCAGTAATAGAGGACACAGCTGATGACAACCTGGTTTACAGTTGCTCACAATGAAAATCGTACGGTCTATAATATATAAATCTTGTAAAAATTGTCGAATATATAATTTTGGAACAGTTTTATTTTTATTTAATTTGCGATTATGAAGGATAGGAAGTTGAGTTGATCTGTGATCATTTTATTCTCATAATGTTGAGAAATACATTAATTATTAATTTCTTGTTTTAATTATTTCTAAAACTGTGCTTTGTCATAAAATATAGCTTAAAATACAGCTGTACGATTTTCACTGTGAGCAACTGTATATCAAAAGTAAATAGTACAAAACTATTAATCAAGTAATTATACAACTGAAATAACTAATAAGATGTGAAACACAACTTTAAAAGCCTTAATAGTTCGGGTTTTAACGAAGCAAACAGGTTATTTAGAATAATTTTGAGAAGTATTAACTTTGGTACTTATCAATATGATATTCATTTAAATTAAATTGATAATTTGCTGTCACAATCCTACCAACTGAAGGGTAAGCAATTTTTCCCAAAAAAGTCCGGCAAGTGACGCCAGCGGTGAACATGTGCAACTCATAATTCGACAGGCCGTATAAAGCAGTCATCCAGCAGGTCGTGACATAAACTACGTGCCAAAAAGATTGCAACACCTAGAAGGAGCTAAGTCGCAAAGCTAAAATTTTGGTAAGTTTCAAGTAGTAAATCATAACTTCTAGTTTTCACCAGTAGTAAATCATAACAATCGGGAAAAAAATACAATAAGCAAAAATTTATCAATAAAGTGTCACATAACGGCGATTGTTTAATGCACTGTCTGAATAAGATGATCATTGGCATCTTGTGGGGTCTCATCCCAGGCATTGCTGTAGATGACGACGAAGTTCCTGCAAAGTGTTTGCTGCTTGTGGTAAACGCCTTATGTATCAACCCATCATATTCCACGCGTGCTCGATCGGGTTTAAATCTGGAGAGCGAGGAGACCAGGGGAGAATTTCTACTTCCTCTTGGTGTATGAAGTGCTGACGGATGATTATCAGCGACTTTTTACATGCAGCCGGTTGTCTTGGATAGTTTAGATATAATATACAGATAATAATAGACAACCGATACATCAGAGATGCACAAAATTCCATGAAATATTTTAGTAATGTAGAATTTAGAAAGCGATATTGTTTTTCTAAACAAAATGTTCCATATATTTTATTGCCGCTTGTGAATGAGCGATTAGAGATTATAGAAAATCCCAGTTTACCTATATCACTACTTCTTGCACTATTAACTTGCTTGCGCTTTGTTGTCACTGTGATATACAGCTTCAAGGTAGGTAAGTTAATTTCCAGAAAAGTTTTACAACATTATACTATTTAATATACAATAGTTGATACACGCAGATTTGAACTTTATCTGCATCATTCAAAAACTTTCAGTTGCATTGCAAAGGACAGGATAGTTTGTATGAACAAAAAAATATATATGTCCCTATATATGCAGTCTACTCAAATTTCTAATCTTACTAATCAAACAACCAAACCTGTACCCAATCACAAACGTCACCAATCAGTCGTAAACTGTCAACAACAAATTTGAAACAAGTATCATAACTATGAGGAGATTATAAATGCGAAAGTAACATGTGGATCTAATCATGAATTCTACAATATTCTACTGAAGGCATCCTTCCCCGAGAATGGGTCGAAGTAAGTCGAAGTTTTAACCATGAAATATAAAATCAATTGTTCTAATGTAACTTAAGTCATACTTTTCTTTAAGATTTCACATTTACTATAGAGGTGGGAGTAATCCGCTAACACTAAGACCTGAGATGATGATTTTTTTGTTAGTCCTGGATTATATGTTGGTAATGCAATAAATTGTTTTCATCTACTCTCGTTTGTAGATCCAACTTTCTGTATACATTTTGAATTCTTAAAGAAAGTCAAACTAACGCTTAAAATATGTGATTGTATGTGTTGCATATTATAGCAAATAAGTGCATGGTGTTATTCTCAAACATGTATGAAAATATATTATTTGTTTGTTTAGTGTGTGTGTGTATTAGAGTATATTTTATGTAGTAAAGCAAATGTATGAGTATGAGTGATGATAACAGGAGGAGGTGGTAAAAATAATCTGTCACGTAAAATTGTTTAAATACGAGATTTCAAAATTACAATTTCGAGGAAAGAAAAGCAAGGATTTTATATATAAACAATTTTGATTGTTTATATAATTATAAAATCTATTGTAATTTTTAAAATTTTTTGATAAGAGTGATAATTAGGTATTTAAGACATGTGAAAAATTGTGCCATGTAATAATCTAGTTCTTCATTTAAAATTATTGTTTCTTCAGGCATTCATTGTTTCCCGATTGCGTATGCTTCAAGTAACTTCACTTTGTAACCATGTTTATAATATAATTTTATATTCTTATTGTTATTGTGTTTCTAGACTGTGGTTAACAAATGTCAGTAAAATGACGATTTCGTTTGTTTTCTATGTTCCATATGTAGTTCTAACCTTCTGCCAGTTTCCTCAACGTAACATCTTTCTCAAATTAAATGCGAATATACGCTGCAAAAATCTTCGATTCTTTATGCAACCGAAGTTATAAGACACTGAAATATTAACTACAAATTATTTGTGAACAGTTCTGAATTCGCTAGGTATGCAGTGCGTGTAATTTCAGTGGCACAAACAATCGAAGATTTGTGGAGCTTAGATTCGCATTTAATTTGACAAAGTTGGTACCCACGTTGCGTTGCAGTTGCCGCATTTTATGCTGTAAACACCATTGTTCCTTAAGATGTCTGTGATATTGTTCTGTAAGATTGTATTTTGTATGAAAGAGGAATAACGAAATTTTCAATGTTATTTTATTATAATACAATTTTTTTATATCCTGAATTAAAAATGTCTGTTGGTTTTATGTATTATACCAGATTAAGTTTTATATCCTTATAATAGAAAACACCATGGCAAGGTGAATGAATATAGGGCAAAAATTTAAGGGCCATGTCTCATTTAAAAAAGTAAATATATTTTTTTAGTAATGAAAAAAGAAATCTGAAAATTTGTACATAGAACAACGAAACTTTGATACATCTTTTGGTATAGTTGCAAAAATACAAAATAACAGAGGATAAAATTAGAAAATATGAGTTTTTCAGACTCATACCTAAATAGTTCATCTATCCATCTTCTGATATGTAGGCGAGATGAACGCCATCTATATTTACTGGTGTATGTTGTGCACTAATCTTTTAGCAAAGATTGGGAAAGTACAAAATGCGATACTTCTGTTAGAACCTTTGATCTTCCGCTCAAAGTTTTGGTGAAATCTCCCCTTTAAATCGTTAATATGCCTACAAGAATTGGATTTTAACCCCTAAAATGTTTTTAATGTTGTTTTCTAGAGAAATTATTTAAAAACGTAGAAGGAAATTACATGTGTATATAGCCCTTTATGAGTATAATTTAATTAGCCAAAATTGTTTTTATACATATCAGTACATATACTTAATGTATGTACCTTACTCTTCTAACACTTAATTATACCACTATTACGTAACAGCAGTGTAATAAAACTCGGGATAACAGAGCAAAACACTGCGAATTAATGGCACCTTTTAACCAGCAATCGACCGCCGATTCCAGGAACTGAACCCGCCGTAGTCCACGTATTACGCATTGTAATTATTAGCCATTTGATATGGCTATCTTCATCTAGCCATCATTAAAATGCTTTTCAAAGAAGCTCGAATATACTTTTCTATGAAGCGACGAGGTAATTATAGCGCTTAAGCTTAATACCGTACGAGGAAGCAAATTGTATAAACAATTACGTAAACGTGATTAGGTAGCACTAGAGTTACAGGACACGTGTAAGTACGCTCAATTTTGTAATTGAGTATCAAAATATTATTTTCTCTCGGTACAGCTAGATTTTCTTTCTATTAATGTTAGTATTGCCTTAACTGTACATGAACATTCATATTTTTCAAATTATTCCACGCTAATTGAATGTTTGTGTATCATCAAAACTGTTTACAGGTTTGAAGTGTGGTGATTATTTAGGTATATTTTTTACCGTAATGCTTTAAGTATAAAAATTATTACAAACTTGTTACGTAAGTATGTTATATTGTAATAAAGAAACAGTTTGTAGCGTAAAGATATCAACCTGTCCTTAGGCAATTTTTTGTTTGGTTTGTATACATATGCAAAATAAACCCACACGCAATGAAGATTACTCTAATGGAAAGTTGGTACTGTTCAATATAATATATAATCATTTAGTAAAATCTTATTAAATACATATAATACAATTAAGTTTAAATTATATTTCGTGATTTTAGTTAGATTGTTTCATTGTATACCTAGAGGTTTGCCGGAAAGATGAAGGATAACCCGATTGGAGATTCAATTGGCATTTATTTATTTATAACATAGAATTATTGTGTACAATACAAAGCAAATAAGTACGTAATACAAAATAATAATATATGCACAATAATCTTAGTTACACGAATGTCTTATCCTATGTGGAGAAATGTGTAACAATACATATTATATATACGCAAATGATGCAATAGAATAATCTACAAAGCTAACAACAAAATTGAAATAAAAAAGTTCTCAAAAAGCGGAATCCCAATGACATATTTCAAGAATTACTGTCTTTATTGAGCTACGCTATCACATAACAATTCAATTAACGAACAATTGAATATATCACAATCATTGTATGAAGCACAAAAAAAATGCAACAAAACATTTGTGTGGGCCTGGTTCAAAAAGAAAGCATTCACTTTTTGTGTAGAGAGATGGAGCACAAAAAAAATAATTTACTGTGAAGTTATGGGCTGTCTATCTATCCCACTATGAGTTAATTTGAGTGAAAATAGCCAATAGACTGCATTAGCTACTTTCACTCAAATTAATTTTAAAATCGCATTTCCAGCGAGGTTATAGAAAAAGCATTTAGCAAAGTTTGGTGTGGAAATCCTCTATAAGGATAGGTGATATATGGTTCCACCTATAAGTATTTTAGAAAACGTCTCTGTTTTCCTTCTAGTTCGCTTTTATCAATATTTTAGCAGGAATTCCACACAATCGATGCATACACTAAATCTTGACTTCAACGTGGAAGTGTACCTAATTAAATTGTTTGATTCCTACTCTGCAACATAAATCCCATTATAGTCCTATTTTCTGAAAAGACAACACTAACAACATGCTTTCCAAACATAAGCTTATTGTCAAAAAGCACACCAATCAGAAATGCATTTAAAGTTATGCAGCAAAGCATAACCATTTCCTTCCGAAGAAATTGATTTAAAGATCTTGACTTCATCGGCGAACATCAGCACATGGTAGTTGACATATGTTGGCAAATTATTAGTAAACAGCCGAAAATACAAAGGCCCCAAATTGGGGTTTTGAGATACTACGGTTACAAATGCTCTGGTAGAAGAAAAAACCGTTATATGCTACAAAAAAGTGCTAATCACTCAGATAAGGTTTAATCGGTTCCATTAACGGATTGCTGACACCAAATAAGTAGGATTTGTATAGTAAAAGATTGTGGCCAATGTTGGAGGTCATTTAGTCATATTGAATGGAGCTGGATACACATTGTAGTAAATACAAACAGCCAAAGAGGATTATTAAATTATGTAGGGGATCCGATTAAAGCTTTAAGATTTTCAAGTGAAATGCATTCAACATTGTACATGTAACGACCATCTCATATTTGTGCAATCATGAAAAAAGCATTCGTCCATCACCTCTTCATTTATAATTTCGAAGATATGCATCCAGAATGAATTTATCTTGGTTCGATATAAATGGTATTTTGAAACAAAAACGACGTTGTGCTCTCAATGCGCAATGAAAGCGCAGTAACTGCATGTGAAAGGTAACAAATAATAATTCGGAATGCCAAAATGCCAAATTTGCCTGACTGTATTATTCCAATGTCGTTTGTGTAGAAACACAAACGACATTGGAATAATATTTGTGCCTCTTCAAATGCTGTGGCATGTTATCCTAGTGAAAGGGTGATCATTGCATTTCTTAACCTGCTGTAGATTCCAGCTTCAGCTTCAGCCCCATTTTCAGTTTTTGATCCATAAACGAGATGAATTCTCTGAACCCATCCTTGTAGTGGGATTAATTCCAGTTCCGATCCGGGATTTCCATCTTGAAATTTCTGTTAAAAAGATATGTCTAAATCGTATGGTTTGATATCAGTCCCAAAAGGTTGCCCTCCGCAAGATGAACAATATTATTGTGGCCCATTTTCGGTTTATTTTTGGCAATCACTTACGGCACCATTCAGTGAGCCCCTTACATTATAATAAATTTTATTAAGATCTTTTTTTGATTTGATGCAGTGGTTTAGAGATATTCCGTTGTCTCAAGATAAAACAATCACTATTTATTGAAGTTTATTATCAGAAATAACGCTGGGTATGTTTAGTTTGTATTCTACATCAACAAATAAATGAAGAAATGATTTTTAATGTCATGGAGGAATTTGAACGTGAATACGTTAATGTAAATGTTGTAATACTTAATTTTTATAGTATTTATTGAATTTATTTATTCCCGGATCGTCTTTTGAAAATAAAATAAATTTATAATAAACTGAATATAAATATTTCTTAACAAAAAAAAGTGCGAATACATACTTCATTTTATACCCTGTAGTTGAAGTTAGAGGTAGATTGACTGTAGACTTGGTTTTAGCATTAAGAATCTATAACGACGTTATACCTACATTTCAGCTACACATAACTTACAGAATCAATAAATTATTGCAGGTCATTTCCTGCTCGGTAACGGTTGAATTATTATTAAAACGCCATCAATAACTGCTTGACACATTATAATCCTTGTATGTTACGTACATACACCTAAGTCGCTAACAAGGTAGCGATGATTTCATTATTTTGATAGACTAAATTTACTTGATTTCAATTATTTGCAGCGTAATCGTCATATACTTAGCAAATATGTATTCTTCAAAAGCTGTAAATCCTTCCACTTCTGTTTTCAGACGTATGTTTGACTGGAATATACTGCTATTATCATCATTTCTTTTCAATCTAATTCTCTGTCAAAGGTTTTGGCCGTTGACTTTATATTTACTTCCTATAACTTATCAAAAAAATCTAGAAGGCTTTATGATTCAATTTAAAAAATGACTTCAGGAAACTATTCACCAATAAATTCCCCTGACAGGCGTGACGGTCGTGATCCCTGAACGGATCCGAAATTAAATAAACACAACAACCGTAGGAGCGAACGGATCGTTTGTGAGGCGACCATCTGTGACTCCCGCCCTCCTGGACGTCGCCGTCCCAAAAACTAACACCTTCGAAGATAGAGGAATAAAAAGGAAGGGGAGAAGAGAAACGAAGATATTGCGTAAATATGCTGTCGAGAGTCGCGTTCCACCGAATACCTTTTGTTAAACTTCCCGTCTTAAGTCATTACCCGTGGGCTCGTTAATTTAATAAATATCTACCTATATGACCGTCTGCTTATGGTTGTTGCTTGTTCTACTGTTATATGGTAATCCTTTATGAACGAACGCTTGTAGATAAAATGAGTGATCATTCATGATTTCTTTGCCATGGACCATGCAATTAGAGTTATGTGATAATAGCCTTCGTAAAGAATTACCATGTGGCAATAGGGCAAGCATCAACCATAAAGAAATGGTTATAGGTGGATATTTATTCAATTCAGAAATGTGATTTTTAGAAACAAATACGTAAGTAAGAATTTGTTTGGCTAAACTAGAAAGTAATGTCAAAAAAATGTAAAAATGTTAGACATTTTCTCATAATACAATATCTCACGTGAGTATTACAGGAAAATTTCTGTTTCTTAAAAATATCTCTCAGGAAAAACTTAAATTTCTTACGATTTGGGGCTATTATACGGATTATTAGTAAGTGGTATTAACACATATTAAAATCTGTTTGCTGTTCTCTTAATGCTTTAAAGTCTGTTACACAGTTTTTTTTTGGATAATTCTCGGCATTCAATGGGGGTAAATGTACAAAATATTTTACGTGAATATTAATGGAAAATGTCTGTTTCTTAGAAAACAAAATCTTTAACATTGTAATATTGCTGAAAAAAATATTAATATCTCTCAGAAAACTCTTCTTACAATTTAGAAAATTACAGTTAAAAATAACATATTTTATTCAATAATATGATGTGAAGTACTTACAACTTTTTAAAGAGACTGTTTATTTTATGCGAAGTCTGTGTGTGCAGTTACAGATAAAGTAGTAGTAGATTTACGTCAAAATTCATATTACGTAGAAAATGTAGGTTCTGATAAATCTGTAATGACTTCGATAAATTGACATGTTGCTTTTGAGAAAATGGAACAATGTCTGAACATAGATTCAGAACTTAAATAGAAGAAAAATCAATGTTTAAGTACTCAATGATACAACAAAAAGCGATTAATTTATCTAGGTGCTACGAAAAAAATCTTTCACTTATGTCTGGATCTGATCTGTCAATATAGTTTTTAATTGACTATTACAATTAATTGTTTCCATTTATGCACCTGAAGAAGACAAATTTTATGCCAAAACCGATAGTGGGATAGATAGTTTAAAATACAGTAAATAAATCATAATTTCGAACTAATTAGGAAGTACTTATTTCGACACATCAGACTTCATTACTTATGGAAGAAAGATCAGAATATGATAGATGATTTTTTTTTGTATTAATTTTACAAAGTTTTGCATCAGTAGAGTTCAGCTGCCAGAAATTTATTACCTCGTTTATTGTTATCTAAAATAATACTCACACAAAAAGTTTAATGGAGACAAATTTAGAAGACATTTTAAATTGAAAAATGCCTTAAATTCTTTTCGGGAATACTTATCTACTTAAATATAAATTTAAATAAAATTTCCTTGGAAATTGCATATATTTAATTTTTAAACTGTACGTAAGTACATGAGTCACTTGTTTAGTTCAGGTGTTTTTGTATATCGCGAAAACATAGCACAACACAGAGCTCATGAGTTATTTAAGCGAAGATCGCTAATTGTTAATTAGCGAAATAAATTATTATTTTTATTAAAATTATTATAATTAAAAGTAAAATATAATGGATATTTTATGCATAACCCCACGTATTTCCTACAAAGAAAGGGAAACACAATTTTTATTTTCTTTATTTGTTTACCGAAGCAAATGGCTTGATTATGATGTATTTCTCAGTAATAACTCTCTTGTTATACTTATTATTTTGATTTGAAATATTATCGTTATTAGTTTGCGATGTCATCCTAGGATAATACTACACTTTATTACCATAATTAATAAATATTAAATATTTTTTGACCCAATTTTTATTGAGCGGAAGTGTTTAAACCGAAGTCCGTATCCGACTGGCCCGTCTGCGTCTGACTAACACGTTTACCTACCGTGATCAGTGTTGCCAATTGACATATTTCACTAGATCAGGATTATAATTCCACCAGAAAATCACTAGTATTTGGAAAGGCATTACTGCATTTTAAGAAAAGCAAAAACAAATATTTTAGATATTTATGTAATTAATAGCTTTTTCACTATAAATCCCCTTTAATTTAATTTTCTTATTATAACTCTATTACATATATGTTTTATAAAATCATAATATATATCTCATTTATTTTAGTTTGTACTTTTATTTATTTATTTACATATACGCTACTTGATTTTCCTAAACAGGAAAATTTAAATTTCCCGCAATTATTCTTAGTAACTTCAACGTTGAAACATAAAATTACTCAACATTTTCTACTACAGTAATAGTTATTTTAATGCCTTTACGTTGAATTCACTAAAAATTGTTGCGGTAAATTTAAATTTGGCTATTAGGGACACGTTCTTATAAGTAGGTTTTCAGGCAACATTTTTGGTGACCTTCTACCATCTTGTTTTGTACATTGTGCGCGAAATTTTAAATTAAAATTAAAATCATTCTCATATAAACGAAGATACACTCTAACATTCGAGAAGAAAGCTAAATTACAAAAGACTTATCTAGATTCCATATCATAGAATAGAAAGTAGACTTACATAACATATATTATACGGTACAAAATAAAATGGCTACTCCCCTCGACTGAAATTTATCTTGGCGAATGACGCTACAAGGTTTTCGTATACATTGATGTAATTTAGTCTTCGTGTTCAATAAATTCACTAGATTTATTACTAAAATTAAAGAAAATCCACTAAACTTTTCACTAGCCACTAGAATACGATTTGTGTAAACCAGACGTGCTTTCAATACACCAGATTTAGTGGAAAATTCACCAAGTTGGCAACACTGACCGTGATAGTGGGAGACCCTTCCCGAATAGTGCTGAGCACTGACGAAATGACTCAATCAACCAGCAGGCAGCGGGCCACAAAACGCCTGGCCCCGCTACAATGTAATTTTTGCGTATACTGGAACCACCCCCTTCTTCCGCTTGCTTCGCCCGGGTACCTACAAACGTCTGAAAGTCGGGGTAAATATAGACGTGGCCCCAGTCCGCCGCTTGTCTGCATAAATAACTATAAAGCGCGTTTGGTCGGATCAAATCATAGGAATCGCAACGTTCGCTCTGTACTTAAATGTGTGTCCGTGTGTACATCGTATATTGATCGGTATTTTTTACAGAAAATAAAAGCTCCTTAATGATTAATTTGTGATTTGCAATGATGAGGCCATAGCCCCATTGCTCTTTAAGAGAGGCCGCCCCTGATTGTAACATTCATTTTGTATTGTTAAATTTACACTAGGGCGCACGGTCAAGTCACAGTCAAACAATACAAAATGCATGTAACAATATTTCATCTGAATCTGCCTTTATTATTTCTCAAAATTTTACGAACACTCATATTCATATATATTGTTATATTATTACTCTTAATTACAAAATTTCTGCCCGGATTATAATTTCTTATTCACATTGTATGAGCTGTCATGTACAAAAAAAAACAAATTGTACATGACATCTCCATTGACAGATCAATATAATTTTTAAAACAAAAACAGTTAATAAAAATCTCGGTTGGGTGTGTTCACATAATAGACAATAATATATATCAAATTGTCATGACATTCATTCATGTCAAATAGGCCACTTATTTCTCCTATTTCCCAGAGACTGCCAAAAAATCATGGGCTTCAGCTATGGGATTTTATCTTACATTTTTTTTTCTTCCGTCAAGAGCACACGCATTTGACCCCTAAATAAAACCCCTGCCGCAACCAAATTTGAATCCTGTGTACCTGCTTAATATTAAAAACTAAAATATGCCACAGCATTTATTCCCTCACAATAAAAATATAATAATTTTTTTCGATAAAATTTTTAAATTTTAATTTTCTCTTCCCCAATTTGCAAATGAACTCATATTAACATAACTAACTTTAAATTATAAACAATTACAAACTTTTCAAACAAACTTCTATTCTATTCTATCTATTTTTTTTTCTTTTTTCAATCAATAACATTCAATTCTGCTCGTTGCATTGATACCTAAAATAATAAGTTTCTAACTTTCTTTCCATGATGTCTCTGTGCTTGTTGATTAATTTGTAGTAATTTGAGTCTTCTTTCTTGTAAAAAGATTAGTAAGTCTACATATCTCCTCACCAATGTAAATAAATTCAACGTATCTGATTTTCGCTGCGATGAAATTCCCTTTTGAAATACTTTGGGGTGTGTGTTAGCCGGTTATTAAATATTATCCCGGCAATACTTTATAAAAAATCACAATTATTTATTATATATCTGTTATTTGAGAATTAAATGAGATTAAGACTGACATGTTTGAATGTTAAATACAGATATTACATTTACAGAATGGCAGGACGACTAGTAATAAACATTAAACGGGAAATCGAGAAATTTCACCTCAATCTTGTCTATCCTCGAGGTGAAGATATCCGTCTGTGCAAAAGCATACAAGAGAAGTCTGTCCACTCCAGACCGTTAAGAGGCTCACGGGGGAAGTGAGAACTGGATCGAGAGTTTCCGGCAGATTACTCGGGGCACTCTGAGTATCACTTGACCCTCGGATTCGGATCCCAAATGGAATCTCTAAATATCCCGTCGTCACACTTTTGACGCAGCGCTGCCCGAAAGTATGGAAAGCATTTTTTATTTATAGAAAGAGTCCACTTCTTTGCGCTACCTCATCAATACAGCGCAGCTATCGATCGCCGGTCGCCGGAACGGGGATCTTCCATCGCGATTCGTCTGTTTGCAACCGTAATTATCGCTTTCGATAAATTATTTTAACGAAAAGGAAACGGAGCGAGTCTCCTTTAATGCGTTCAACGTTTATTTGTTCCGGCGTTTGACGCTGTTAGGCGTTCGCCTTCATTCGATTCACCCGCTCCTTCTCACAAACTAGCGACAATCGGAAACACTAACCGATCGTGAAAAATGAAACGACAACAGCCCGGCCAACAATCGCACTTGACTAGCTCGTGTATTTATTTGTCGACTTTTTAACGGATTACCGGCGTGGATCCGGAACTCTCCGGGTCCGTTTACGCTCCGAAGATTCCATAACGACCTGCAGGTGTCGAAAATTTTAACAATTTACGACTCCTACACCTTTGTATAAAGTTTTAGAGCAGCAATAATATATTCCGTATGTGGCAATTCTAATGTCTCTAAAACTTCTTATTTTCTATATACATTTGGAAATAATGACTTTTATGTAAATAATGTGAGAGAAAAACAAATAAATAAGTGTGAACATATTTCAAATCTTGTACCTACAGCACATAAGACAAAATATATGAAAACAGCTTCTTCTTGAGCAAAGCAAAAATAGAATTGCCCAAATATATCAATTATAAAATAAAAATACACCTGAGGTGTATGGCGCCAAAGGTACCTCCTAAAACAAAAATTAGCGTTGGGAGCTCTGTGCAAAACAACAAGAATCACGTCTTGCAAATCGTACTTCAAAGATCACAAAACTTCAAAGATCACAAAATACTTACCATACTAGGGGGGCTATTCTTGAATCTGTGCGACTGACTATTGTCGTGCGACACGTCACAAAAGAAGAAGGAGATTAAGGGTCATCCATATTTACGCGACAATGCTAATACACATAGTGCGTATATTGTTCCCCGACAGCCGCAAATGCATTCACAGAAATTCCAGAACTTCTATAGAACAACAATAAGTAGCATTATTGGTGATACTGCTGAGAAATTGTGGACTGTACTGCAACCCAAGTATACGGCATTACCTGCAATAGAGCAATGGAAAGAGATTTCTGACAGGTACTATGAACTGTGGAATATGCCAAACTGTTTGGGCTCCTTAGACGGCAAACATATCAGAATTAAATGTCCTATAAAAATCAAGTTCTGCCTATTACAACTACAAAGACTATTTTTCCATAGTTTTAATGGCAAGTTCTGATGCAGATAGTTTATTCACTTTTATAAGTGTTGGTGATTAAGAGTAAGAATAGCGATGGTCGCGTAGTTAAATCATCCGGATTTTTCCACGCACTTGCCGAAAATCAGCTTAACATTCCACCGCCTGCTGTTTTACCTAATGATTAGAGTAATTCCACCTTTCCAATGTTCTTTGTAGGAGATGAAGCATTCCCCCTTCATAAGCATATTATGCGACCTTATGACCTTGTTCATTTCTGTTGCTGTATGCCTTCAATATATTATCGTAGAGGCAAGGGTGTTTCTCAATCGCCTGCACAAAAGATATGTTAAATTGTTCGTCGTCCGGTAAGCATTTGTTGGACATCACGTAATTAATTAAAAACTTTGGAAACACAAATTAACTCACAACTATGCATCCAGAGGTAAAGTCGCAAACTAGCAAAAATATAGGACCTGCTCTATGAATCTCGTTGCACGTCGCACGTTGCCACGTCGCATTCATGATTCGCGACTTCGGTGAGAAGGCATTCATTTAGTAATATACGTTTCAAAACAAGCAGCATATTTTCTGCTGCCAGGCAGCAAGTCGCACGTAGCATGCTACTTTGGTGTGAAAGCCCACTAAGACCATACGATACACCTAAATATCGAGTCGCATGGAATTCAAGAATATCAAATTGCAGACGTATGCGGTTCAAAGGTGCGACATCAAAAGTGAACGGCAAGTGTCCCACACATTCAAGAATAACTCCCCAGCTGTATACATATGTACTTACCTGCACCAAATACTTACACAAACATGGAGCATGCACAGTAGAAGCGGTGACCAATATAATTATAGCACTAGAGCGGCGAGTTACTTAATAATGTCATATCACAGAACATCTGGTTCGAAGATGTCCACCGATTACCATGCTAGAAAAATTCTTTTGGGAAAATACTAAATCTACAGTGATCAGAGATCGTCTCTCGCTTGCAGAGCAACACATTTCTAAATGTAGTTTAAATAACATTTACAATAGGTTGACTGTCCACCAAGTAATTTGGTAAATATAGCATATATGAGCGAATAGTATGTAGCAAAAATACTTCTTGTCTTTAGCACTTTTATTGCCGTTGTGGAAGTCGTGTGACATGGAGTCTCCACAAATGTTACAGCCCCTTGGTTTTTACTTTCTTTTATTTATTAAATTATACCAGCCGTTTCAATATTCTGGTGTCCTGTACTAATCCTTATGGATTTCTGGCTGGTCGATCAAACTAATGTGAGTTCGTTTTTGGCTTGCTAAAAATTGCCTGATTTTTTTGCCTAGAATATTTTAACAAATCGAAAAGTATCATCTACACATCCATGCATTAGAGCCCCGTAAATCTATTGGTCTATTTCTGAGATTTTACTGATGGCAAGCGCACCTTTCTTTAAACTTAAATGGTGTTTCAAAGGTAGCAATTGTCTGGTAATTGTTGCGCTCCAAAATGGAAATCAAGGTAGATGAGATTGAAGAAGATCGTAGTATGTTGATTTGTCTATAGTCTTGATATACATTTTTGTTCCCTTTTTGTATAGTACAATACTTCTTTCCACTTTCGATACTCTATAAAATATTCCCTGTTGCAAGTAAATATTGACTGTTGTTGCTAGCTAATCCACATAGTTGTTCCTCTAGAGACTTCAAACAAAGGTGTTGACATTCCATATACATCTACGGTTTTTTTTTTTTAATTTTGTGTTTCTTTTGATACAACAATTTAACATTCTGTTTCATGGTATAAATTTCCAGTATAATATTACATCATGGTAAGCGTGTTACAACGTAATATTTTCGTCTAATATATCAACAATGTGAAATTACATCATAGATTTTACTTCAAATAATGTAATTTTACACATTGATGGCTAGTGTAAGAATACATCGCAGTATGTTAATCTGTGGTGTAATATTACATCTACTTAGTAGTAGATTTGCTCACCAGAAGAATAATAATAGAATTACTATATACTTTGAGCGGAAAAATTTTCTGATACATAAAGATAAACATTCTGATTTTATAATAACGATGTATCTGGTAATAGTGCTGGTTTTATGTAATGTTTTTTCTTGTGATTAATAATATTAATCTTTTTTTTTTTAATATTTTTATATAAACAATGTTGTACGTTTCCATTATATTTTTCATTGTAATTTTTCTTTCAGAAAAACCGCTATTGAAGTACCTGAAGGATGATTCTAACCGTTAAAGAATTCATCGAAGTCGATCTTCGATCTCATTGATTCAAATTACAGCTATCTTTCTCATCAATTTCATTTTAATTTCCGGATTGGATGTAGCACTATTATATTTTATGGCAAATTTCCCTATGTTTTGAAAACAGTTGGTGTTTCCAAATAAGTGGTAAATATTAGGAAGTTCACCAAGGCTCACATTTTTGTCGCAAACAACAATTAATAAATAAACTGTCAAAAAATCAGGTCACGTTTCTAAAAATGATGTCAGTGTATTTAATAACTGCGCTATCAGTTTAACTAACTAAAATATGATTTAAAAAGAAGTATTATTTGGAAAATTTGTATGTTTTTTTTTGTCAAATTTTGATTATAATATACTGAAACTTTGAAACAAAATCATCCGATCTCTTGGATGTTTCGTGATTGCGTCACGCAACAAATTTTTCATCATATAATAAAATTTTCCAAAAAACAACAATATATAACTCATTTTTTTATCTTTCTTTTTTATTATGTTATTATTATTATTAGCTTAGTCGTCTGACTTTATAATTAATTTTCACGATTAAAATAACCAATTACAAGATAATGACGTAGTTTTAAAA
Organism: Protaetia brevitarsis; assembly: GCA_004143645.1. NCBI lineage: Eukaryota > Metazoa > Arthropoda > Insecta > Coleoptera > Scarabaeidae > Protaetia > Protaetia brevitarsis. The sequence goes on along the minus strand of RXPK01000538.1, from coordinate 29,292 downwards.
CAAAGAAATCTAAAAGGTAATTTAAATGCTAACAATCGCCTAACATTTTAAATAAACGGAAAAGGAACGAAGAAAACAACAAATAATTTCATTAGTCAAATTACCATCTATACAATAATAACGTCCCGAAGAGAACCCGTATTTACCTAAGGGGTAAGTTGTCATTGTAGCATATTACAAAGTTAGGGCGTATTATTGGTAACGCTATAGACTCAAGTGCGAACTTAGCTAAAAGCCCCTACTTCAGAGGGTCGCCGGTATTCCGGGTAATTACATTACCGGTCGATCCTTTAAATTCGGGCGCACTGCTTCCCCGTCGGTTGCCCGATGGGACGGGATTTTCGTCTTCACCGTGCGGAAGTCTGAGCACTGATTGAAAAATTTCCATATTTACCGTTGTAGATGGAAGTGTGTTGCTTTTAGTTTGAAGACACTTGTCTGGGATTCATAAATGAATTGACAATAGAAGAGGAAAAAACAAACTGGAACAAAGAATACAGTTAAAAAAAACGTATATCACAAACTTGAAAATCGAAAATTATAGGAAAAAAAATGGCAAATAAATGTCATCAAATTTCAAATAGCGAAGAATTATTAATAGTAATAATAATAATATATATTTTACGCTGAACAGAAAAGTTGTTAAAAAAGTTTGCTACAAGTATTATGATGGACGCCCTAATTAAAAAGATGGTGAATTCGGTTATCCATTAAGTATATGATTCTCTATACCTACGCCCGTAAACCAACACCTGACAGTTATACGGAATGTAAAAATGACACGCACAAACTTACACTTCAGTTTCGACTTACAAATTGCATAAATGCAAAATTACTATTCGTTTTAAAAGATACTTAACAAAGACTGATGCAATGTATATCAGACTACAAATTTACATTTTTCTTTGAATATTACAATTTTACTTTTCAAAGTAAATTTTTCCCTGGGAATCGTGGGTGCACAGTTATCAAAGGTACCTAGGATAAAATTACATTTTCTCTGTTAGAATACAAGATAAGATGTACACCAGTGACACTTTCTAATTGTACGACCTACAGCATAAAATAGAGCCTGTATGTTTAGCATGGATAGTAGACGGATCTATGCATTCATTGCCGTCTTCGAAATATATAAACACAGATGTGCGGTCTCTGTGTTTTAAATGTAAAGAAGAAGGCAGTGGGTAAACATAGAAAAACATTGAAATTATAAAATAGAGGCAAATAAATACATCAAAGGCGCATACTTATGCTTGCCGACTTACATCGTTTAGCACAATTCGAAGTTTTTCAGTTGCTTACCTTAAATATAATATTGTGTACGAACAGGTGTTGTTTTCTTTACACATCCCTACAGCTTTACTAAATATGTTTGTGTTTTTTAATCTAATTGATTCTTAATTATTGTTTTCATATCTATTTTTAAAACGCCGCGGCTTCGTTTCTTGATATTAATAATGAATATTAATATATATACGGTAACCGGCATAAATACACAGAGATTCAAAATGATTGTCAATTCCGCTCCTATAGATAGTAACAGGGTGTAGGTATATGCCGCGTGTTTGTAATGAAGGTTTGAACTAAGTCAGTGTTGGAACATAAGAAAGTAAACGGATCTGTCATAAATAAGGAAAACGTAACCTATATTTGAACTCGCATTATATAAACGACTATGGATTGGTGTTTCTGCTTGTAAAAATGAAATATAATTAATTTAACTTTACTAAATTATGATTTTACAATTCAGTACTAACTGGTGTTTAACTAAATTTATTTATTACTTTAAATTATAACATACAATTAGTATAATTATTAAGTGACGAAACTGCATCTCTCAGTTCTTCTATGGTATACATACGGTTTCTATAGATCCTATTTTTTAGATAGCTGAACATGAAGTAATCTAATGGGGTTAGATCAGGCGATCTTGGTGGCCATCTTTGTGCTCTAACGAACCTGTTAGCAAAAAACTGTTGAAGATATTGGCAGGTTTGTCGAGCAGTATGTGCTGGAGCATTATCGTGCTGAAAATGACCTGCTTCAAGCTCATTTTCTTGTAACTCTGCAATAAACAATTCCAACATCTGTTGGTAACGTTGGGCAGTTACAGTTTCCTCGAAGAAAATTGGCCCTATTATTCGTTGCCTGGACATAGCAAACCAAACTCCAACTTTTACGGGATGCAATTGCGTTTCTCGAAATTCGTGTGGATTTTCTGCAGACCAGATACAATAGTTTTGTAAATTGATATAATCTGTTAATTAAACCAGGCTTCATCCGAGAAAAATGATTTGTTTAGCAAGTCATCCTCCCTTAAATTGTTATTAAACCAATGACACTATTCCAATCGCCTATCGTGATCTAATGGTAATAATTCCTGTACCGTAGAAACTTGTAGGATGAAATGTAACTTTCTTTTGACAGCTCATTGCGCTGAAGTGTATGATAAGCCTATAAAATTATAAAATGTAATAAACTATTTCACTTAATGTTAATATTGATTTTTTACCTGTTTGTTGAGCTATTACCACAGATAAATTCCCTTATTTTCTTACAGTATTTAGAAATACTATTGTTGGTGATATTAGATGTAAATATAAACGATTTGAAAAAAATTATAAGATAAATAATCGAAAGATACTACAACACGCACGCCAATGTCGCTAAATGTCAAGAAAATTCATTTAATGTATAAAATTTGTATGTAGCTAACTTCGCTCATTAAATTGGTAATAAGTATAGATACATTTTTCCGGAAAACAGTTTTTTTCTTACGACAATCATTTTGAATCACATGGTATTGCAACATATGGGATTTCTTTATTGTTATTAAAATATTAATAATTTTTTTTTTTGGGATATGTTGTGCATGTTTAGGAACCCCGAAATTTATTTTGACATACGTCAGGTCGTGACCACTAGTATGGCGGTAAATTTAAAAAATATGTTATGAATTTCCAAAAAGTGAGATTAAATGAACAACTGTCAAACGAAAACGTACTTTTCGGTTTTCACTGTGTTAATTATGCAAAAATTGACAAAATTATTTGAGTATTAACCAGATTTAAAAATATTACTGTAATTGAGCTGCTAAAAACAAAAAAAAATGAAATATCTAATTCAATTAATCAAGATTTGGAAAATTGTCATTTTTCAATTTTTTAAAGTATCTTCACAAAATTGTAAAAAGTTTTTCCGGGCTGTTGAGCCGTGGTCTTGTGGAATTACTTTCGTACGTTTCGTTCACATTTGCAGTGACCATCTTTAGCGGCGAGGTCGAAGTTTCCTTCGTGATGGCTCGTCGTTTAGTGACGTTTAGTTATCTTTACAAAAACTTGCATACCGTCTCAGAATTGAATTCTAAACAACTTTTTCAAATAACTTTTTTCGATATCATGTCATCTAACCTCACTTTTTGGAGATTCACAGCATATTTTTCATATTTACCGTCATACTAGTGGTCACGTGACGTGTGTCAAAATAGATTTTGGGGTTTCTAGACATACACCACCTATCTCCCAAAAAAAGTTTTAGTATGTTTTAATAATAAAAAAATCCTATATATTGCAATATTTGTGCAGGTCACTGTATATAAAGTAATCGTTAATTATTAATTTAAACCTGCATTTTATATTTATACCTATCACTGCTGTTCGATTTACGACTAATTCAAATTTTGTATTTCTTTTGAAAAAATATTGTAAGACTTTTGAGATAAAATCATTGGAACTAGGGAATTTATAATCGAAATATTATTTTATCTTGTTATTATAATATTAACAAAAACACACTGTTACTATAACCAATAAAAAATATTTCTGACGAGCGTAGAACTTCGTTTTATATCTGAATATAAATCGTGTTTTGATCCTCATCTCTTTCATTATTTAATGTCAGGAGGAAGCCGGAGCGAATTAAGCAATTGATATGAAATCGTAAGACATCAATTAGATTAAAAAATACATATAAGCATAACGGAGGTATGCTTTACTGATTTCAGTATGACGCGATACCTTAAATATTTTCATGCGATCCATTTTGATACGTTCATTATTATTTGCATACGCGTAAAATGAATAAAAGTAGTAAACCCAGTGGTATTGCTATTTATTGTATAATTAACATGCCTTTGGTCTAGTTCCTAGTCGTAGTTCAACTGTAAAATGAAAATACCTTTTAAAATCATTTAATAAGACTACAGTTATTGGAAATACTTCAAACATCAAATAAATTTATTCCTATGCAAAGATAACAAATACATAATAGATGTACATAATAGATGCATTCAACTTCGCACATTAATAAATCCAGCCTAAGCTTTTTTAAAATAACAGACAGCACATCTGTGTTTACACATTTCAAAGCGGCAGTTAATGCATAGATATGTAGGCTCTATTTTACCCAGCAGGTCGTACAATTAGAAAGTGTCGCTGGTGTACAATAAACATAAACACGAAAGTAATCAAGTAAGAAGTCATAAGTATTCTTATTTAACAGCTGGATATACCTACTCAACGGCAATATATTTTTTTACACTGACTATACCTAAAAAAAGATGAAAGAGAAAAGCATTGTCTATGTGATATACAGCAACCATAAAAGACAAATTCCTACATAGATCCAGCAAATGATATACGAGGCTCTTAATTCTGCCTCTGACAGAATTTACGTGTGATACACACGTTGCAATACATAAAAGTGCCATCTCAGACAATCTTCTGTCAGTTTTACTCACCAAGATATCGGCGCGACTTTATATATAATAATGAATTACGGCAAAGGTAACAAAATGCAAGCTTAAAATCGTACAAGCATAATTGCTCGCGCCGCTAACAAATGGAATCATTATAAAGATTGCCAAACCGCAGAACTTAAACGAATTCCCCGTGAGTCGAAGCTGGGCTGTAATTTAGCGCGTGTCATTTTTACATTCTGTACAGCTGTGACAACTATTAGGCGTTCGCTTTACGGGCTTAGGTATAGAGAATCACACAATGGGATAACCGAATTCGCCATGTTTTTAATTAAAGCGCCTGTCACGATTAACCCTTGATGATACTTTGTAAAAATGAAGAATTTCATATGTTGATAAATTGTTTATTTCGAAGTATCATAGCAATACCTCCTTTGAAAAATATGCCATTTTAACTTATCCACATTGGGTTTCCTTGATAACGGGTTGCCTTTGAAGACGAAAAATTAATCTTCGAAGAATTCAAGGAAGTAATAAAAAATCTCAAACCTGGAAAGATAGGCAGCAAAACGAGCTAATAAGATATGGAAGAGAACACACATTCAAATAAGATTATATAAGCTAGTGTTAAAGATATGGGAAGAAAAGATAACGCCAACAAAGTGGAACACGGGTTTACTTATACCAGTACTAAAGAAAGGATACTCCGCAGTGTATGAGAATTACAAAGGTATTATGCTGCTAAATACGGCTATAAAATCCTAACCTCACTTATTAGACGTAAACTAAACCGCCATACACAATCAAAAATCGGAGATTTCCAACAAGGACTTCGAAAAGGACGATCTACAGTAGATGCCATCCATACGCTCCCCAAACAATAGAGAAATGCTGGGAACATGATACACAACTTCACCTCCTCTTTGTAGATTTCAAGTAACCTTTTAACAGCTTAAGCAGAAAGAAACTTATTGAAGGAATGCGAGTTATGAGTATACCGAGTAAAATAATAAGACTGGTCCAAATGATAAGGAACAAAGCACATGCCGTAATAAGGACAAATGAAGGAAACACAAACTCCTTTATAATAATATAGAGACTGGTGTGGCGCTCTATCCACAACACTATTTAACATAGCATTAAAAGGAATAATAAAGCAGCTTGACTGTAAGGGAAGTGTGGCAAATAAATCAGTGCAACTTATTGCCTATGCAGATGATATTGTCTTAATAGTTCGAGATAAAAGAAGCTTAGGGGGCTCTAAATAAACAAGCAAAAAACAAAGTAGATGTTATGCACTAGGCAAGAAAGAAAGAATATTAGTAGTATCTCAATTGGACAATGTTTGTGTTTAATGGTACAAACGAACGAACTAAAAAGGTCTCGTAACGCATCCAAGCGGGAAACAGAGTATACTTTGCCCACTGAAAAATTCTACTCGATAAAAATTTGTGTAAAAACACAAAAATCAAGATGTATATGACATGCATAAGAACAGTAGTGATCTTCACTAGCGAAACCATGTGCCTAACTACTAACGATGAGGAAAAACTGTTAGCCTTCAAAAGGAAAATCATGAGAAAACTTCCAGGCCCAAAAAGAACACCAGATGGAGAGTATAGGCAGGCCATGAATTTTGAAATAAATAAAATATTAAACGAAACAATCTTAAACGTTATAAAGGCAAGTAGGATACGCTGGTATAGGTACATGAAAAGACGAGATCCGGAGATGCTAATAATAAGAGTGAACGATTGGAAACCAGTAGGCAATAGACTTAAAGGGCCAAAGTTAAGTTGAGAAGATCAAGTTCACCACGGTCTGCAGATAGTAGGAGGCAAGGACTGGTAAAGGACAATTGAAGACAGAAGAGAATTGAAGAGGATTGTGAATGTCGCTAAAACAGTAGTGAAATGGTAAATAAATTAATAATGAATGAATGTGGAGGGAATCAGCACACTAACTTAATCAGTGAGCCACTCTAGGAGCGGGTTATTAGATGTCGATCTTGATGCAAATTACATATTAAATAAATCGCATACTTCTTCATGCGTTCTAATAAGTTTCTAATTTCAATACGTTTTTTTTTCTTCAGTTAATTGAACCATTATTAATATTTGGACATTTGCAAAAAAATTAAATCAAAGCTTAAGTCAAGTACTGAATTTCTATTCCATGGATAATTAAACATAAACATGTATTTAAAAAAAAATAATTAAATATCTTCGTCGTTATTAAACATAGGAGTGCTAAACCTTAATACTGTGCTCTGTACAAATTCTTTAATGATGACAACCGGTTTCATCCACTAACGGACATCTTCAGGCCAGCTGAAGAAATCCAACAAGAAATTAATTAGATTGAAGTTAAAATGAATAAAGGGATAAAACATATATAATATGCAACTTTTCATAACTACTTACACAGGTTGGTAAATCTAAATCTTGCAAAAGAATCTTTTAATAAAAAAATAAACATACTTAAACAAATTTCTTTAATCAATAATTTTAATCCTAATATCATAGATAAATTACTACAAAAAATTATAAATAAAACTAGAGAGATTTGAGATTACTTGGATACTACACCTAGTTTATCAGTTAATAACGAGAAATATTATATTTCAATACCCTACATAGGACCACTATCTCACAAAATTGCTCATATTTTAAAACGTTATTTCTATATCTCCTTCAGGACATTACACCCCCTTAGAGACCAACTGATCAATGAATTAAGTGGGCAGAACCTTTAGGAACTTTGGAACACGTATAAAGGAACATCTGAGGTGCTCTAAACCAGGAATGACGTACAGAGTGTTTCATTTAAAATAAAAAGTTAACATCATTTCTAGCTAAACCGAAAGCCTGAGTCGGATATATGTAAATAAATCATTGAATCCCTTACTTGCATTTAAGTAAATGTGGAAAGTCTTATTAAAATCAAAGTAGCCATATTAAAGATATTTGAATGGATTCATTCATTTGCCTAACCCTGTATAAAGGATTCCAGATCAAACTAGCACACTCGATCCGAGAGCGAACCAGTGTACAATACAGTGATTTTATCGGAACCCTGTGGGATACTGGATGAATCAAATCCATTATATGTGACAAAAAAAAATTCTCTCAGTGTCAGTTACGACTCCATTAGCAGTATTAAGGAAGTATTGAATCCAGACTCAAATATCTTAAGAACCCTACACTTTGGTTTTCCATCGTGTTTGACCGATCGGTCAAGATCCAACTATTAGCAAGTGTGCTGTAGTAAGTTACACAAGGTGTAAACTGCGTATCATTAACTCTTACACTGTGGAACAAAAAAATATCACAAGGCACTTGAAGATCAGAGACCTCGGTGTACAGTTCGACACACACCTCTTGTTTACGGAACATATAGAAGCCATATGTAACTCTGCATCTCGTAACCTTGGCTTTTTGATAAGATCTTGTCGAAATTTTTCCAATACTTCAGCTTTGAAAACCCTGTTTTACAGCATCGTACGCACGAAACTGGAGTATGCCTCGATCATCTGGTATCCTATCTATCTATACCAGCAGCTTGAATTAGAGAGGGTTCAGAAGAAGTTTTTAAAATATCTTTCTTACAAAATTACCGATATCTATCCTTCTCGTGGGGCGGATTACGAAAATCTCCTGCATATCCACAGTATGGAGTCCCTAGCACGTCGTAGAAACATCGCCAGTGCAAACTTTTTAATCAAACTAGTTAATAATAAAATCGACTCTTCGTCTTTACTTACAAGGGAACACCGGCGGGTGTCCCCCTCCGATTTCGATGAAACTTAACAGATCGAAAGAGTACCTTAAAATAAGAGACACGTATTTTTTTTATCGGCGTATCCGCACGATTTTGGGGTACAGCCCACTCCAAAGTTTGGACGATTTTTCAATTTTTGCAAATATTTCCTAAATTATAACAGATATTAAATTTTCTTCTTAACATAATTTGCAGCATATTGCATGGCCCTAAAGGTGGCGTCGTACGTATTCGCAAAAAGTTAATAACAGGGGACGGGGTACCCGTACCCCCCCATTTTTTTTACATTTTTTCTTTTTCTATTCATCGAAAGAAGGCCGATTTTACATAGAATACGATGATGTATACAAGTTTAGAAAATTAATAATTGTAAAAATAGAAAAATAATAATAAAGCTTCAAATTAATAAACTTGTCTATTGATATAAATCAATAAACTATAACAGAAATAAGTTTTTATCCTTAACATAATTCCAGCATAATACATGGTCTCAAGGTAGATATCTTCATAAAAAGCTAATAACGGGGGACGGGGTACCCCATACCTCCGCATTTTTTTTAATAATAATTTTATTCATTATTCATCAAAAAAAGATCGCTTTTACATAGAAAACAATGGTAATAAATTTGGAGGATTAATAATAAAAAATAATTGTAATAATAATATAGTACATTAACAACAATTATTTGTTATCGTTACTCCGCTGTTCTCCTTACTTAAATATTTCTTAATTTAGAATTGTATCTACTCGACAAGCTATGGTCAAACCTTTCTATGCCTACTAACTTATACTATATACTATACGAATTTTTTATCGGTGGTAGCAATATAAATCGTTTTATCAATTGCAGTTAGTGACTGCGTTTTATATATTTCCTTAATAAAATGTTATTCATTCTTAGAATACCATAATCCTTTAGTGCATATATATGAACAAATTTGCTGCACAGGACGAAGGATTAAATAATACATACATATATATTTTTTAATTTATTTCAAGTTTTTCGTGCAATGTAAGTATTCAATGAAGCATAAATACAACTAATGTGTTTGTAACGATTATAACATTTCGGAAACTAAACCGTAATTTATCCACGTGGGTGCCGCCTCTATTAACACTTTCTTCCCATCTGCGCGACTGTCGTAGCGATTTTACTTTTTTGAATTTTTGGATGACACCTGCCAAAGCACGTGGCTTGGATTTACCACTTTTCCAGTAGTCGACAGCTCTAGTTTTGTAATCTAGGTCTATAACGCTACCCCCTTCTTCAGGAACACATGGAATATCTTCATAATTGCCTTCTTCGTCTTCTGCTGTTTCTTCCACAAATTGCGCTTCGTGTGGTTCTGCTAATTCTTCAAACTCTAATGCCGTTACATCTTGAAAGGAGAACATGGCGTCTTGTTGAGCAGATACAATTATATTTTTCAGGGCATCATGCAACTCACTTTCTTGCGGTGTCAAAAGAATTGTTGCGATGTTAGTTACTTGAAACGCTGCAAGTAACATGTTCAACACATTTGCTATATTTACGACCGCCATTGTGCGAAACTATAGGTACTGACCTACACTGCACGAAAAACGACTTCTAATGTTCTCATTTGGAATACTCGTCTTATATATCTATTCCTAAATGCAAACGTGACCACTTAAACGTTCGTGGTTAATTACTATGCATTCGGGGATTTATTTTTATCTATATAATAATATGATTAATCACCAGATCCCTTATCGCGTTAAATTTATAATACAAATTACCAATTATATCTGAAGTGACTGAATAATTAATTAAAGTCACGTATGGGTAGATAAGTGCATATCAAATTCATCACAATAGGCACGTACATATATTTATTTTGAGTTATTATTACTATTATTAATTTTCTAAATTTATTATACATCACCGTTTTCTATGTAAAAGCGATCTTTTTTTGAATGAATATGAATAAACTTATTATTAAAAAAATGCGGGGGTATGGGGTACTCCGTCCCCCGTTATTAGCTTTTTATGACGATATCTACCTTGAGACCATGTATTATGCTGGAAATTATGTTAAGGATAAAAACTTATTTCTGTTATAGTTCATTTGATTTATATCAATAGACAAGTTTATTATTTTTCTATTTTTACAATTATTAATTTTCTAAACTTGTTATACATCATCGTATTCTATGTACAATCGGCCTTCTTTTGATGGATAAGAAAAAGAAAAAATGTAAAAAAAATGAGGGGTACGGGGTACCCCGTCCCCGTTATTAACTTTTGCGAATACGGACGACGCCACCCTTAGGGCCTGGCAATATGCTGCAAATTATGTTAAGAAGAAAATTATATATCTGTTATAATTTAGGAAATATTTGCAAAAATTGAAAAATCGTCCAAATTTGAGGGGGCTGTACCCCAAATCGTGCGGATACGCCGATAAAAAAAAATACGTGTCTCTTATTTTAAGGTGCTCTTTCGATCTGTTAAGTTTCACCGAAATCGGAGGGGGACACCCGCCGGTGTTCCCTTGTTAGTCAAGTCGATTTCCTTGTGCCTTCCTAGAGCACGATATTCGAGTACATTCCTGATAACCAGAGCGAAAACAAATTCACTTGCAAAAGCACCATTAACCCATATGGCTAGAAATGCTAATAGGCTTTGTTGTTGGCTAAGATCCCTTTGTGATTAATGGGCGGTAACTGTATCTAAGCAATTATTTAGTAGTGTGCTGTCTGAATTGATAATGTAAACCTGCTATTTGTAACATTTGTTATTGTAATTGTTTTAGCTTTATATGTAGAACTTACAAGTTTATTTACTTATTCTATGCACTATCTTTATTAATTATTCTTTCCTTTACAATTATCCTGCAACATAGATTTTATATCTATCCCGTTGGCCAAATGGACGAATGACCGCCCGTATATGGGCTCAACGTGTTTGCCCGTAGTGTTTTCAACAACAGTATCGAGTTTGAACGTCGGTTAAACACAACGGGCGATGAAAAAGATTGAAATGTATGGGGACCTTTACACAACAATACGCTGTGATCAAAACGCTCAAAGGCCTTTTCAAGATTAGTGTAAATCATATCCGCTTATTCCCCAACATCCAAAACTTCTGAGACAAATTGTGTAAAACAAAAGAACTGGCTGAACGTCGATTACATTGAATTGCTCTTAAAAACTGGCCTTTCCTCTGTATAAAACAAAAGATAGCGTTGGGTATGACACAGTCACAATTTTATTCATGTTGAGGTTGACCAACCAAGGAAAACCCATAATTTAACAACTTTTCCCTATCTACAAGTAAGATAACTTAAGAGTAAGAGAAGTATTTGATAAATGCAACCATATTTTCTATTCATAGTTAACCTTAACTCGGAGTTATCAAAATGGTACTTTTAACCGTGCGACAAATCGAAGACATTCCGGAATATCAAGCAGCACCGCAGTAAATTTGTTATTACTAGCATTAAACCGTCGACGTTGATCAAATTGTATTAAAAACCGTTATAGGTTATGGCACCGAACAAAAGAGAAAATACAAATAATTATCACTTTTACAACATAAATATAAACAGAAGACAACGTATAACAATCCCAAAGTCCGCGAGCAATCACCACAATCGAACAGGAACGGCGACTCAGCGAAGCTGGCCAGCGGTCGTGAATAAATTAAACGCTTTTATTATACCGCGTGTATCTTCCCGGTGATCGGCACTGTATCGCCTCGGCATCGAGTGTGTTAAATGGGTGTAACTGAAATAATTATCCTAAAATATCGATGTATCACTTGGCGAGTGTGCGCCCCGTTTCGCACCTACGGGGCGAGAATCGTTTTGATCCCAATAATTACCGATAGTAAATTAAAGAACGATAAACCCGGAGACGACAACGGCGAGTTATATTAATGCAACACCGGCTTCACGCGCAGTTTTCAGTTTAGACAGTCGTCCGTTTCGATGAACGAAATGCGTTGATCGCACTGAAAATGCATGCTGGTACGCGCCGTCCTACTGTGCGTTCGGAAATTATAGAGATATCTCCTTTACCGGCGGCGATTCTGTCGTTTATTATTTCGTTTGGTTCTTTCCCTATCTCTGTCTTTGTGTTGTGATGCGCCCGGTTGGCGGAGATCAAACGAAAATATATCACGCGAAAGGAACGTAGATATCTTATTACACGTCCTGGAGTATTTAATAAATGACCCCCGGATTATCGCACATCGAGATAATCAGGCAACGTGTTATTATTATTGCGGTCGATGTGTAGCCATCGATTGTTTCCTTTTCTGCCGCTTCCTTTTGCCAAATGATTCTACCAAAATCGGTAAAGAAACCGCTGACTTAAGGGGGTCACTACGTAATTTGAATTCAATGAAAATCGTGGGGATTATCGTCAAGAAAAAAGGAATATTTTTTTCAAAAATTCGCAAACCGTTTTGTTTGAAAATGTCTAAGCATATTAAATAACGTTGTTTGAACAGCTGAATGAGGGTTTTTTTTTAATGAAAACTCCATAAGGGTTTATATTTTTCGATTCCTGTTATTTCGGGTTTTTGACAATTTTTACACAAACTGCGCCTTATTTAGTAAAATCCCTCATTCAGTCTACTCTTTAGACCAGGGGTCGCCAAACTACGGCCCGCTGCATATATCAATCCGGCCCGCGCAAGTTGTAAGGTACCAAGCGGTTAATTCAGCTATTGCCGATAGTTTTTCTCACCCACAATAAGGGTTTATGAAAATTATTGCACCGGGAGGTATCTACATCTACTATTCACCGACTGATAGTCAACTGATGTGGCGGTAAATAAGTCCGGTTAATTCATTTACTATGAACGCTTTGGGCGCACTTCGCAATAATATTTCTAACCTTATTTAGAATTAAATTTTAAATATTCATGAATAGATTTGCTATAAAGCTGAAGAAGTGTGCCCAAAGAAGAGAGTTTGTTTTTCTGTAGTCTGACCTCTCAGCTCAAGCGACTGTTAGATAAATTGAGAATATCACAATACGCTTCTTAATGGAGAAGGCAACAAATATCTAGTGGTTTTTGTTAGTTCATGATGAGTCAACAGTCATTGTTGATACTGCCCAAGTATTTTTGTTTTGTGCAAAACTTTCAATAAGTCATTGCATAATTCATCAAACACCTCTATCTATTTTGCATAATTGAACCAGTTGTGACAGTGGTCAACTTTACTGGCTCTCGGTGAGTTAACCATCGCCAGTTCGATGGTGCAATAGTGGAAACGTTTTATTGTGATTTTTGGAACTCAGAGAAATTATTAATATTTTTTTTAAATGAGAATTTTTTGACTTTTTTATTAATAAATTTTTGGTTTATTGTGTAGTACTTGATTGTTTTATCAATGGTTTATTCCAGCATCTTGTTTTCCTGATTCTTCAAATGTTACTCTTAAATATTTAAATTTCGCATTTGCTCTATTTTAGTATCACTTATTTCAATTTTAGTTTCAACATTCTGGTTTCCGAGGATTTTAGCTTTTTCTATGTTTATTGTCATGCCCTCTTCTTCCATGTTCCCTTTCCATATGTTCAAATTTTCTTTGTTTTTCACTGTCTGTTATTATTACCACATCGTCTGCAAAGATTCCATTATGTAGCTATTTCAATCCTCTGCAAATTCTTATATCACACAAACACTTTATTAACTTTTTGTTCGCATTTTGCCTCATTTTGCAAAATGCGAACCAGATGAAGATAAACTTTTAATATTTAATATTTACTCTTTGGTTTATATATTGCGTGCTTTTCTAGGTACTAACATATAGAAAACAATGATTATTACAATATTTACTAGCAATAATAATTTATTGTAATGTTATTTATAATCCACCAGGTAAAAATTATTTGACCATTTGGAAAAGTTAATAAATAATAGGAATAATTTAGAATAAAACCACTGAAGCCTATAGGGAATGTTGCAGAAAAATATAAAAATATACAGGGTGTTTTTGGAAGAAAAAAATAAGTTTTGTAACTTTAAGATTCTTTGACAAGTCAGTAATTTTTTAAACACCCTGTATGATAAGACGGAAACCTTTTGGTACATTGTTTTCGGTTCAATAAAACACAGAGGAACACTTAATAAAAAAATATACACGTTAGAGTTTACAACCTGGCCCGCTGAACTTAATTTTCGTTACGATTTGGCTCTGTCCTAAAAAAGTTTGCCGACCCCTGCTTTAGACGATTCTGAATCTACTCAAAGAAAAGAAAATAAATGAATAACTAGCTCAGTTGAACAAGAACGGAAAAAATGTACCCTATAAAATAGAAAACATGATTTTGCAGGAGGTAGCGAAAATACAAAAAAGTCAATTGGTAGTTTTTCTGACTGTGGCCAGCAATAGTCATTATTATGAATTATATACAATACACTTAGCTACTAACACTGGGTACACAGCCAGCGTAGGTGTTCAGCGGATCCGTTGAGCAATATGCCGCTCTATTTTCCGCGGCGCTAAAGAACCTTTTCTGCAATCAGCTCGTTAGATTTGGTATATTCGTAGTATACACAATTTAAAAAAAAAGGAGAGGTTTATATGGCAATAAAGCCAGAGTGAAAAGACATCAAAGTACAAAATCTGCGAGGTTGAATATTGTTACTCCAGCTTTAACATTAGATTTTATTTCTTCTTCCAAGCTTGGAAATATACGAAATAATTTAGAACAGTACAATTGTTTCGTGTCAGATTACTAGACAGATTAAGTTCGGCCTTGTCTATGCCAGTAAAACTGAGCCTTGCACTTACTTTCATTACGGTGTGCAGAAATTTCCGCGGAAAAACTAATTGAAGATTGCCTGAACAACCCATGAATCTTGGCTAAACACAATAAAGCTACTTTGGAGGGTATTTGGGTAGAAAATAATCATTCCGTCCACTGCGGCTGCTATTAGGGCTTACTGTAGTGGATGTTATTTTAAGCTCCATTCAATAAGTCCAAGCCGTTAAAGTAGTTCAAAATCTTATTGAATGAGGTTTGTTCAGGTCTTTAAGGGAAACGCTAACCAAAGATAGTAAATATCAGTATTTTACGATAACAGGTACGAACTGTTCTTCTTCCCAAGTCATACTATTACTGTCGTTGTATTTAAGGGATCGGCAGCAATATGTTGAGATAAATTCAAATAGATCAGGTGTGATGACCGTGGAGCGTGGTGTACATCAGAGGTCCGTACCGGGGCCTCTTCTTTTTGTTATATATATCAACGACGTGGAAGTCAACTTGTTTGCTGATAAGATCTGTTTGTATGCAGACGATACGTCGTTGGTAATCAAAGAAAAGAACAAAGAAAGTAAATCAATGAAAGCAGAACTAGTTATGCAGCAAGCAGACAAGTGGTTCGAGTCCAATAAACTGACATTAATATGAGCAAGACGCAGACCTGGACTTTGCTATAAGTAGGAGAGAGAAGAGTCAGCATTAAAATCCTTGGCCACAATGTAGACGCTAGACTCAATTGGTCGCCGTTTTATAGCATAAGAAGAATTAACGCTATTTCTACTTACCAAGCTGCCAGATTAACATATTTCGCGAATTTCCACAGCATCCTTGCATATGGTCTACAGTTCTGGGGAATGGCGTCAGAGGCGAGCCGAATTTTTGGACTACAAAAGAAGGCATTGAAAGCTTTAACCGATTTGAACAATGAGCAGTGTAAAGAAGCATTTGTTAATGAAGGTATACTAACGTTACCAAACGTGTATATACTTACCACCCTTAAAAGTATCCACCGAGATAAGAATCATTTAAATACAAATGGTGATACGCACGAATATAACACCAGGTGAAGAAATGACTTAAAATTGCCATATCAACGACTGCAGACCACTCCATACTCGCCTCATTTTCGAATCCTAGCCGCTTACAGCAAAAAGACGATGCATCGTCTTCTGAAACTCAAACAATATCTATTCTAGACTAATTTTAGTTTATGGATGCGGTAGAAGTATGACATGACAGGTATATATTAAAGCGTGCACATATTCTAAGCTGTTCTATATTTATTCCTGTTACCAAAACTGTTATAAGTATTTTGTACTATCTCTAACGCCAACATTCCCAAGGATCAGATACCTGATTCTCGTGGTGACAAGATAATGGCAGAATATGTATTTAATTGCTTCCTCGAAACACACTACAAACACAGTCGTCATTCAGTCCATCAGAAGCCCGATTCCTGTATAATTGCTCTCTGAATCTACAGTGATTTGAAAAGACGAACAATTACTTTCACACTTTTGCCGTCAAGTTTAAGTAGTTATTTGGATGTGATATAATTAGGTGAAACGCACCCCTTTGCATGTACTAAACCAGAACAGTTTTTCCGTATTCGACCAACTCCTGTTTCGCACAGAAATTGATTTGCTGTTATACTATGCAAAAAGCAGATTCTGGTCTCTGAAACTGCTCCGCAGCATTTTTTTTTCGCAAAGATAGCTGCTTCCTCGAATGGGTGAATGCCCAGGTATCCAAACTCGGGATAGATTATTAGCCATAACCAGTATATTTAGGGTGTTTCTACAGCTTCAGATCAGTTCCTATTTGCATTGCCTTATAGATATTTCATACATGAAGAACAGCAGTGAACTCAACCTATTTCCATCGAATTATATTAACCAAATTCAAATAATAAAAGTGCTTCTCTAAACTGAGATATACAGAACGAAACAGAATTAGAAACGACAGAATAAAAGTGATAAAGTTAAAATTATATCAGAGGCGAAAAGAAATAATAAGAAGAACTTAAAGTTGGGTATGGGTGCTATATATCTACGTTTTTAAACATGCATGTTTTGGTCAGTCAATCTCGATATAAATATCAGTGGTGTAAGACAAACATCAATTTAAGTTCTTATAAAAGAAAATGGACCGTTGTACTACCTATAATGGTTGCTATATTTTGCTAATGGAGGATATTATTTGTGAATTTTGTTTGATTCTTTTTAATAGTAGATGCTAAATAAATAATTGAAAATGTTTGAGTGCTATCATATTATTTTATGAAACAGGTGTATGTTTAGCTGTTTTCTACATTTCCAATTAGGTATATTAGCAAATTGAGAACCGCATTACGCAACAATTTTTTGGTGACAAAATAAACGTTACCCTAATGATTCTCGTAGCAGACCTTTAATTTAAATTTAAACTTACTAATGTGGCAGAAACGCTCGTCAACAAAACACTGCGAACGGGTTTCCTCTTTTCAACTGTACGAGGTCGATGCCACATTAATAATAATTATTATCGCATTAGGCTGATATCATTTCATTTTCGCTTTTTGTGATGCAGGTGTGGGATAGTAATCCCGGCAGCAGAACGAAAAGGTGCCCGCCAGTATATACCGGTTAGTAATTCGTCACAATTCCTCATCGCAGCGGCAATCAGCGGAGTAGCCGCTCTTGTTAACTTTTTTCTCGACTCCAAACAAAATATTTCTACAGGGAAAAAGCTTAGTGATTCGCAGTTGTAAACATTTGGAGATTGTTAAGGTAATAAAATGATTTCAACCTCTGCTCAATCTACTTTCGTTCCTTTGAGTGTTATTTTACGAATCGCTGGTGAGTACATTATTAATACTCAATTGGTGTTTTGTTTTTGTTTGTTTGAATATACATATAGATAATTCACGATTCATTTAATTTGATAATTAAAGCAATAATCATTTTGTAAGTAAACTTATTATGCTAATTTAACAAGTTTTTTTATATTTTCAAACACCATTTTAATTTTCCTCAAAGGGTAACATCTAGGATACATATATGACAGAAGTTGATCAACTCAATATCATCAATTATTTGTCTATTGCTGCTGTTTAGATGTAGAATTGTAAAGTAATCCAAGATGAAGTTCGACAGAGACGAGCGTATTAATTCTAGATTTTGCAATTATCATTCTTTACATATAGGTACTACTTTAAAAAAAAGTACAGTTTAGCATAGTCTTTTTTATGATATTTTTGACTAACACAACATACAACTGTTGTACAGAATAGAAAAGCAAACTTGATAACAAAATAGTACTAAATGAAAAAAGTACAAAATCTGAATATTCAATTTTCACATAAAATTCCGTCGTTTTGTCATTGTTAGTCAACTTAACCGTTCCTAGTTTGTACCCTATTTCCTTTTTAGCATCAGTGTCCCTCGCAATGTACCGACTTCCTATACACTATTCCCTCTGCATTATATAATTGGCGTAGGAATGAATCTAGTTAGTTATAAATAATTGATCTTTAAATTACAGCTTTTATTGGTTTAACTCCTACATACCTAAAATGTTCGTGAACTACTTACTTGTTATTACTTCCATGCCTATTTCTAAAAATAAACAAAACAGAAAATATTTCTCTGTCTAGCTCCTTAATTTTAATGCCGATAACGCAGAGCCGGCATTTTTGTGGCAAACCGAGGCAACGAAAGCTTATATTTAAATTAGAGGAGGGTAGAATTTATTGCAAGGAAAGAAACAATGTAATAAATGAACAGTGAGAATAAGACCAGTGAAGTACAGCGCCCTGAGGTAAACCTATCGTCACCGATAGTAGAGTACGTTGCAATAGAGAATGGTACATGACGTTACATGCGCAATGAACGTATATTGGTGGCCGATGCCTCGCTGCTAGGTAACAGACAGCGGTAGCCGGCAGTGGGGCGTAATTGACGTCAGGCTTTGCGCAGGTTTTGGTGACGACATGTACCATTCACTATTGCAACGGACTCTAGATGTGAATGGAATATTTGTTTTCTTGTATCTTCCGTTGTCGTTATTCTACAAATTGAAACCTGTTTCATAAATAGGAGCGAAACCAATCAAACGTAATATCTCTAATCCCTGTCAATCCTAGTTTGCAAACTAGCAAATTATGATTAACGTAATCAAAAGCCTTGCTTAAATCGCAGAACTCCCCAAGTGATATCTGCTTCTTCTCTACATCAGCAGCAAAAGCATTATAAATATCTGAAACGGCTGTAATAGTTGATTTTCCGGATTTGAAACCGTATTGACATTCAAAAATAATCTTGTTTTTCTAAAAAAAAAGGAAGCAGTCGTGTTAGCATTGCATACTCTAAAATTTTTCCAATGAAGGAAGTTAAATAAATCGGTCTGTAATTAGCCATATTACTACAGTCATCTTTTTTGTGGAGGGATATAATTTTTGAGATTTTGAAGCACGATGAAAAATAGCAGTAGCAAAAGAACAATTGATTATGGGAGTAGCAAGCAAACACTTAGCTTCTCCCGATCCGGGAAATATTTTACTCTTTAATTTATTAAATAAATGATATTGCTTCAGTTTCTACGAAGGGAAATAAAAACCAAGAATATTGATTGGATTGTAAATGCTTCTCTTCAAGGGAATGTTTTTAATATTCTTGTTCAGGGATTGTTGTAAATAGGGATGTAGTAAGGATAGTATAAAATAAATATTTAAAATATAAATCTTTAATTTAATTACTATTGGTTAGAATAATTAGGATTACATTATTTTTTAAACATTAATATAGATACTGCTATTGTTATATTTGCTTTTAGTTCATTACGCTGGTCTATTCTTCGGCATTTGGAAGAAACAGAGCTTCATGATGTGCAAAGAACCAAGGGACTACCCGAAGACGGCATTGCTATCGAAACTAAAAGAACGTAGAGGCTGCCTTTTTCAAACCCACAGAAGAATAATATGTAATAATTTGCTGGCTATTAGTAACAGGGTCTCCAACTGCTTCCCAGATTCTGCTCCCAGCGTAAGGTTTTTTCGTGGTTTTCCTTTACTCCTTGGTGAATGTTGAGAGATAATTAAAGTAGTTCCTTGGACGCAAACATAATAACAACTGATAGCTAACCGATTTATTATATTTTTGTTATTAACATTAAAAATCATAGAGAAATTATTTAAATAGAGTAGGAACATTTCTTATATTATTATGGAATCCATACAGTACTACGAATAGGTAGCCTCGTTTAGTAGCTTCAGGAAGAGCATGAGGTTTAGAATGAATTGTAGTTAGCTCTTTATAATTTCTTTAATGGATGGGGATGTTTTACCAATAATCTGCCCAGAAATCTGGCCCAGCATGCCATCTGGTATTAAGGAGTACATACTGATATTTTAGAAAGAACAAAATAGATGAAACTGGAATGATTTAAATCTAATATTACAATAAATATACCATTTAGCTCTGGGAAAAGTAACGATACACGACACGGCACATACAACCACATGCGTGTGTATATCACAATAACGCCGCACGTACACCATTAAGTTATCGTAAAATTCAACACCTACTAGGGAGGGACATTGCCAATTAATGTTTCTTACGTCTTGATATTTCTTTATTTTTTTTTACATAGAAATTGCACGCGCCATCAATAGAAGGGCGGCGCTATGCATATGTAGTTGTATGCTATCCGTACTTCTGCCACAGACAATCTGTATATATAATCAGTACACTGTTACTGGTTACAAGTTCGGTACTTCTTGAAGAGATTTCTACACAGTGTACATCACTAGGTACCACTAATCAAGCGTAACTTGAATTTTTAAAACTTGATTCATTTGACCAGAAGATTAATCCGAATAATAATAATAATATAATATTTATTAGCTGTCAAATTGATAATATAAGCGTCGTCATAGTATCCTATTGAAGAGAAGTACTTACGCATCACTCATTATTGAACATTATTATATGATAAAATCTCACTAAAAGAGTAAAAACATTACTCCATTAACTAACGTCTAAATGAAGCTTTGAACGATCGTGTGGTTGTTGAGTTTTTGATAGCATGTGGCAGAGCATTTCAAGCCTTCATGCCCCTGTAATCAGGACCACGTTCAGGTGTGATGATGTGGTATACTTAACACATCGTGGTATCTGGTTATTATACCCGTGTTAACATCACTATTTTTTGCAAAAAGGTCTTGATGCATATGAACAAATAGTATGAACTCGTATACGTATGTATAAGCACGGTAATGGTAGTAAGTCTGAGTCCTGAAAAAGCGGTTGAAATGAAAGAAATAATAGATTCTAAACAGCCGCCAATACATCTTATAAATGATATTTTGTAACACAGTCCTTTGGATATTTGAAAATGTTTGTACTGACAAGATTTATTATTAAATTTAGCACACATTCGCGTTATCTGGCTGTCCCAATTGCTTAGTTTTTGATGTGTTTGTAGTTCCAGGTAATTTACGCATTTACACGGATTTCAAAAGGAGCACTGATCTCTACGCTGAATAGGATCGGCCACAAAACGGCCTCTTGCGGTACTCCAGCGTTAACAATGTTTTCGCAGCTGCCACCTGACCAATGCATATTTGTTGACTACGATTTTCTCAGAACGAAGCTATACACTTATTAGCCTGACATCTTATACCGAACGCGTGTAATTTACAAAGTAGATTTGAGTAATTATATTTTGAACAGCCGAAACGAGATAAAAGTAATAGAACCTAAGATGTAAATAAATATAAGCACAGCAGTAAACGATATACAGGCTTTAATTTCATTGGCACTTTGCGAAAAGAGTGGAGATAAAGTCAAGCAGAACGAAGAAAATTACAAATTCTTTTCTGTCTCGTCCCCACATTACAGATCATAAAATGCCCTGCTTCAAAAGTAATGACACAATTCGCCTCAATTATATGTATAATAAAATAACGAAAGTACCGCACTCCTTTTCCGAAACAACGCAAGGCCAATCATCTCGAGTCCGTTCTTCTTCACCTGTCCATACCGGACGACCACCGCAAGAGAAATACATAATATTAATAAACGTATTAACCCGTTACGGACTGATGCGGGGTTGCGGCATCACGTTACAGCATTCTACGTCACTTTACCGACGGTAAAATGATAAATGCGCTTTGTTTTTTATGGGTTCGTCTCGCAGAAGTGGCGGTCTGACCTATTCTCGACGGATGCGACTTCTCTTTTGGTATCCATCTCTCAGTTCTCCAAGCGAGCTTTCGGTACGCGTTCTCTTTATATCGCATAATTAAGGTGTGCGTCTTTTATGTCGAAATTAATGACAGCCACAAAAACCTGACTCCCGAACGTCCACTTCGCTGTATCTGTGTTGTTCCACGCACCATTCATTCGACAGCCGTCCCAACGGTGTGTCTTACAAATTATCATGGGCTAGTCGTAAGTATTAACAATGTTTCGGGCATCTGCGACGTTCGAATTAATTGTATGTCATTTGATGAGTCTTTTAGTGTGTTTTTATTGATAATTACAGTTGTTCCCGGTCTTAAATACCTACAGTCGAAAATTTACACGAGCGACACTGTCAGAATTATGATCTTTAGGGACATTTAAAGACAAAGAGAACAGACTGTTGCACTGAAAAAAAGAAGCAGATTCTATTCCGCTTTAACAAATATAACAAACAGAAACTAATGACTCGTTGCATTTGAATTATTATTGCAATTAAAAGTATTTAAATTACTGCAAATTTTAGGAATCTTCCCTGAACGTTTTCCAGGAAATTAACGTATACATTATAGAAAGGGGTTCCATACTACACTGCCATACTCTAGCTTTAATCACACTAATGAATTATAAAAAAGAAAGTGCCAGAAAGTATTTATTATGTGAGTTTTTATAAAGGATTGCCCAGTTAATATTTTACTTAGTAACACATATAAACTTTCATCCTTTAATCTGCCTTTTCTTTACATACTTATGCCTATCTTTCTACCTTTCATAGTATTTAGAGATACGATCCCTTTCGCTAGATGGCTAAAAGTTTATACATATGCGCAGGTAATGCGCATTAGTAAACCAATGCGTACATATTTATATTTTTTAGCAGTAGCTACTAGGTATCCGAGAAGGCTGCACGTGATGTTTCTTCTAAATTAATAATTTGTATAATATAAGACTTTTATTTCGTTAAATAGTGAATTTATAGTATAATTTAATCATTTAAAGTATTTGCTGATTTTATATTAATAAAGACAGTGTAAATATCAATAACATGCACAATATATTATAATAATATATCAATATAAAGAGCATATGATCTCTTACTCTGGGTGGGTACTTATTTTCAATGGTTAAATCAACAATTAAATGCTATCCAGTATATTTTCGCCGATTAAATTCCAATTTTAAATAAAAATAATATTCAAATCCCCGCATGTCATATAGTAAATTTCGCTCACAATACCTACCAATCTATACATATTAAAATGTTAATTTAAACTGTCATTTTAATTCTTATAATAGATAACCTAAAAATTACGAAATGCTTATTTACACAGAAATTTAAACATTGATCACACAAAATACCTTGGTAGCAATTATATACATCTAAAAGAAGCCAAATTCCAATCCTCGTAGCGACAAACCAAACATGTTGCAGAAAAGGTTTCACATCACGAATACAAAGCCGACGTCAGGGTAAAACACTCCATATTCATGCACAGGAGAAAAGGTAGGTTAATTCAACGATTTTTTTTTAATGATGAAAAAATCTTGACGTTACTTCTATCATACTTTCAGCTCAGTGGTAAATAAAATAATTCACATTGAAGTTCCCTTCAATTTCCAAGAGAATACGGAAATACGATTTAATTAATTAGAATTAAAGAAAATGTAAAAAAAATGTTTAAAGGTTTTTATCAACAACCACCTTGTCTTCGTGGACCCCTAGTCGTTTATTTTAGTACGAGTTACATTGAGTCTTCACCCCTGAATCGATACCAAGAAAACTAAATTAAAATCATACAGTTACCGTACGATGAACATATAATGCAATCATAAAAATTTAACTATAGTATAGGTAAGCAAAGCGCGCCGATTTAAAATAGAAATAGACACATAGCTGTGTCTCCCACCACATGCCTAACCGCCATAATGGTTTCAACATCGGCATCCGCGCGTATTGCAAAGTCATTTTATGCGCAGAATAAGACTCTATACTAAAATTAAAATTTGTCGACCACGGTATATCTAATCACCAGGGCTACGATGCAAATTATACCCAATACGTACTAGATTTACGAACAGGTATATACACAAGCTAATAATTATATTTATTGTAAACATAATTTACCATATAACATAACAGTCTGTATCATCTTTAATGAAATAAATGCAAATTGAAGCCCTACAAATCTTCGATTATTTATTTATACAACCTAAACTACTACATAATTCAGAATTGTCTGCAAATAATTTTTAATTACTATTTCAGTGTACTGTAGCTTCGATTGCATTCATAATGGAAGATTTGTGGAGCTTAGATTGGCATTTAAGTTGCTAAAGATGGTATATATTACTGGAGGGTGATCTTACAGTGCAACCAACGTAATAGGTGTCTGCAAAGGGACACCTATTGTGTCCCCTATTCTTGCTGTGTTACAGCTGGACTATCTTATTTATTTCAGAATATGCAGGATATGAGAAGCTTGCAGGTTAGGTCTCCTCCTTTGATTTCACATGTGCCCAGGTGTAAAGCCTTTAAGTTGCATAGTGCTACACAATTTGAGAGGAGATTGATGGGTTCTTTATCCTGTTCCCTACAAAATCTACATTCAGATTCCTTTGCGAATCTAAGCTTACTTAGATGTCCTTTCAGTTTACAATGGCCTGAAAGTGTTCCTATTAATATGCCAATATTGTTTTTACTCAGGTTGATGCATTTTGTAAACCTATACTGGTTATATGTAGGTTCCCAGAAGAATTTTAGCTTGCCTCTTTCTTTCTCAACAATTGTATTTTCTCTGCCCCATTTCGCTTTTAAATTTCTTCAGCATTGTACAGCTACTTATCCCGCAAAAGGGTTGAGGCTTTACGATTGGTATTCCAGCCCCTTTTTTTGCGAGATTATCCGTTATTTCGTTTCCTTCCACTCATTCCATATTAGAATGGAAACTGTTGTTATTTTATTTGCTCTCTGTTCATTAAGATGGTCCATCCTTCCGCCGATGGAGGAGACAACTTCCTGATCCGCCGAGAAGCTATCTAAAGGCAGCTATCGGAGCTGAAAGGACGCGAAGGCTGCTTTTTCCAAAACCAGAAGAATATTAACAATAATTTGCTGGCTATCAGAAAGAGAATGTGAGACTGCTTTCCAGGTTTTGCTTGCAGAGTAACGTTTCCGTGGTTTTCCTTGCTTTTGAATACGATTTTTAGTTATGTATTTAGTAATTTGGTCTCGATATCTTACTGTGTTACACAAAGCTAGCTAAGTGTTATTAACTTTTAACAAAAAAACTGTTGATACATTTGTACATGAACGCGGTGGGTCAAAAAGAATAGTTTTGGGTCTAACAGAATTAGTAAATAAATTATGCTTGCACGAAACGATGAAGAGTGGCCTTGATAATTCTCTCGTAAGCACTTTTCTAATCAAACGGAGAAAAGGAAGAATAAAGTTGAGTATCATCAGCATAGACATGTGTATTACAATATTTTATTTGTGAAAAATATTTTACAGGCATAAATTGACAAGAGAATAGGACCGATGATCGAGCTCTGAAGTACCCACGTGAAATGCCAAGTAGAGCGACTTAGTGCCGACCAGGTCAACCAGCTGTCTGCGTCATCATAATACTTTCGCATTAAAAAAAAAAATTTTCAATAATTGTCCAAAAATTGATTAAATAAAAAGATATAACACAAAAAAGTGATGATGCTAGTTATAAAAAAGCAATTTTACCTGTTTTTAAATTGCTGTCCCTTACTACTAGCGATAATTCTATATCTAATGGTAATACAATTGTAAGAAAGTTACGATAATTTTTTTCTGTTGCATTTAATCCTATTACAAACTTAATGGCCGTATTCTAATTCCTTCAAATATTCTCAAAGTCTTACCGCCTAACAAAAACATGGCTAAAGAGATTTACATACAAATTTACTTCTTAAATATGTATATATAAAACATTCAATAAATGAAAATATTTGTAAACAATATCAATTTCTAGAATACCAATCGAAGGATTTAAAGCAATAATAATGCCATTTGCCAGCAAACGTTCTTTGCTACCATTTAGATCTTCAAAAGGACCATCTTATACGCCCCTTGTTATTCGAGAAAGGAAATCTTTAAACTATTTTTGATGAGACAATCGTGAGAAGGAGATTAATGAATATAATACTGAGAAGCGCGCAGTCTAAATTCTTGTGTTTATAAAGCGTTTAACCACAACAAAGCGCCCCCTGTTATAGATTATTAGTACATACAACGTATTCTGCTGCTAAATAATTCAGAGAAAATCAAATTAGTTCGTTTTGACCGTCTGGAAACCGTACAATAATTACAGGAGCAATTAAATAAATAACGAAAGCAAAACCTCACATACAGAAAATTAATCTGGTAATTATTTCGTGATTATTTGGACACGGTACTTATTCAACGTCTCAGGAATAATTAGAAAAAGTGATACGAATATTAGTTTGATTTATGTGAGGTATTTGTCAATGTAATGTATGTAGGGACCGGCAGTGCTTTATAAAACGGATGTGAATTAAGATATTCAAAGTAATTTTATGAATTTTAATAGAATTAAAGAAGAGGTTCCGAATCCATTGCTCGCGTTGTTGATGAATTGTCCCTATTATATTATGTTTTTATATTATTCCACAGGTTTCAGCTCACAAAGATTTGTAGCTGTTCGTAGAAATTTAGATAGCCGATGATGAATTTTTACAACTGATTCTGTAAGAAAATTTGCGTGGAATTTTAAAACTCGCAATTAAAGTTCGGATCGCTGCGTAGGGCGGAAATGAAAGGGTATAAACTCGAAATTAACGACCTATATTATCACCCATCATCCCCTTATACCCAACCGGTTATCTGCGATTTTGTAGATTATAGGCCGTGAACGCATAGGATTCGATCACACCTACTCGCTTCTATTATGGTACAATACAGAAAGTAGAGGAATCAGGGCCGTATCAAGGTACACTGAGAAAAGAGATTGCATTAAATAAAAAGTTTTATAACTTTTGGCTTTTATCATGTTCAACGAAAAGAATACCTTTTCTCAGAAAAGTGTTTATTTTAATTGGAGCAGCGTGCTGTTTTGTCGGAAGACTATTTTCTTCTGAACGCACCTTAGTTTTGATTAATATTTTATAATGTCTATATAATTTCTGTTTAAGTAAGACAACCTACATTACATATTACATTGTTATTATTATGTACATATTTAACAACATATTTTAGTTCCTTTTAAGTACGTTATCATATTATTGAATTATAAACAGTATTTCAATAAAAAAAGCCGGACGTTTTGGTTTCTCTGCGTGAACACGCATGTTTACATTAATTAAAACTTTTGCCTTTTAACGGAAAATGCAAGCACCTGTATTCAAGCTGAGTGCTTTTTTACGCGGAAGTATTTTAGTTTTATTCATGTTCCCACGAGTATAACTCTCAGATACATAAACAATAATGAACAAAAGTCAATATTTTTCGCGCGAGGTTAAAGAAATTTCAGAGATAATTGGAATCTTTTCGGTTAATGGTGATTTACTTACAAGCCAAGGAACTTTACAGTAGTATATAGTGTTTGAAGGTTTTAAAACTCTTATACACGGGAAAAGCGATCTTGTTGTTTTCAACCATTTTTCATGCATTTGGTTACAGTTACTAAATTATTACTTAATCTTGGAATATTAAAAATATTCCTGTGTTCAATCAAACAAATAATTTGGTCAAAAATTTATTTGAACCTAGCGCAGTATTTATTAATCTAACTAAATATTTACATAGAAGTAAAAATAAATATCGCACCTTATTTTCGTATAGCAGTTTTCTCCCCATATAGTACAGCAGATGAGCGGATATACTTTCAAGTTAGGTGGGCACTTGATGTCCGGGCACTTGAGCTTGGTGCTCATTGTACCATGCAGATATACTTATGTGTAGTAGAGAAATTGTAGCATAGATGGCGCATCTCTTATTTCATTCATAATTAATCTGTCCCATCGTAATTTATTATTATTTTAATAAATTCATGTATTTCTGCATTACTGTAATAAATTTCACACTGTAAGAAACTTGAAATTTTTGCATATTATTATTTTATTTTATAAGAGTCCACCGAAAAGGCAAACTATATCAATCACATATAATATTTTATACGAAAATAACAATAAAATAACAGGAAAAAATGGTACAACTGCATTTGCTCAACGAAATAACACGGGTAAAAATATCGAAGTCCGGTCCTGTGGTAGCTTTCGTTTGCAAGTGTTGCAACTGCTACCGCCGAAGTGAATTACGACTCCCTCGATGTACTGTAATCAATGTGCCTGATGTACTGGGAAGAACTGATAACGACG
Source organism: Protaetia brevitarsis (assembly GCA_004143645.1). Classification (NCBI taxonomy): domain Eukaryota; kingdom Metazoa; phylum Arthropoda; class Insecta; order Coleoptera; family Scarabaeidae; genus Protaetia; species Protaetia brevitarsis. The sequence continues at coordinate 485 of RXPK01000538.1, read as the reverse complement.
CAGGCGACAATGTGTATCTAATTTCAAAAGGTGTCTGCAGTGAGCGTATGTTCTTAGATACTAATCGTGATTAAAGACTTAATTGTAAGCGTTAAATGACAAACTAACTTCCTTAGTTTGGTACAGCGAAAGGAATCGTTATTAATTAAAATACGCTACCTATAACTTTTGCTATCTTGGTTTTATTTGCGAAAAGTGAATTGAATTTAATTGGATTAATAACAGTCAATTTTAGATGTGAAAAATAAATAATAATTATTGACACTTAAAATGTTACTTTTTCTAAATTTTAAAAATTGGTTATATTCTTGATAGCGTTATAAATCTCATTAACACGAAACGAGTAATTAAGTTGAGTGTCATCCTATATAAGTGGTAAGAGCAATATTTTAGGCAATTATAATATCGGACGTATAAATACAATAAATTAAATTAATAAAATAAACTAAATCCCTATCATTGCTGATATTATTAATCTCTCAGTT